>JARKIC010000479.1:0-260872 GCA_029378375.1 Mycena olivaceomarginata | reverse complement strand
ATAAATTCATCCGTCTTTTCAGTGTTTTCAGGAGACTGAAATTCAACAATTTCTCTCATCTTTAAGCCTATCTGGTGTCTTTCCGCGCCAAACGACCTTTTTCTGCCCCCAAATCAAGCGCAGGAGAAAATAAAAACAAAAATATAGAAGGTAAAGCAAACTGAATCCAAATATTTCTGGGATGGGCTAGCGCGACGTGATCAAAATTCAAACTCCGATGATTATGTGATAAGGCACTCCCATCGGAACCCCGTGATGGCAACAGGACTAATAAATTCATCGAAATTTTTTTGGATGAATTTGAACGGACCCAGTGTAAGTTGCTCAGGTTCCCGAGTGATAGTCCCTAGCGCCTCGCGACGGCGTACGCCTTGCTTGCCTCTGTGCCCTATGCCTGGACGAATTTCGGTCTTTGCCGAACCCGCTCTGCCGAACCCGGCAGAAATGCATTTTAATGCACGTGCTGACCTGTTCAATTGTGAAGCACGGGCCACAAAAGTGCACCCTTAGCCCTGTCGAACCCGGCAGAAATGCATTGTAAATGCACGTGCTGAGCTGTTCAATTGTGAAGCACAGGCCACAAAATTGCTCCCTTATCCCTGCCGAACCTGGCGGAAATGCATTATAAAGCACTGCGCTGGGCTGTTCAATTGCGAAGCACGGGCCTCAAAATTGTGTGGAAAATCACTCATGCATCCTCGCTCGCGGGGCGTTCAAGTCCGAAATTTGATGGCCGCGGGGCTGTGGAAAGCATAAATATGCCAAGTGTTCCCTTATCCCTGCCGAACTAACCATGGGGCCCATCCGACTATACATTGCAATTGGGATACTATTGAAGAGTGCTCTACCAAATATTCAGGGCCCCGCAACATGGTTTCCCTTCTAACCAGGCCCAACAAGATGTATATTTGTGTCCTAACTGAGTACAACAAGTGTGAGTGTGTACAGTTGCGGCCAAAAAGATGCATGTGATCGTTTTGGCCCATTTCTGGGTCAAATCGCTTCAAATAAAATGCTACCATGAACTTTGGGTAATTTAAAAATGTCAGGTATGATTCAACCATATCACATCTGTCTCAATGTCCCGTAATAAAATAAATGGGGATTTTCTGAAAAATGACTTTGTGGGTGTGCCAATATTGAAAAACGGTGAGAAGTAGATGAAAGTACTTCAAAAGTAGTCCACAATGCAGTTTTAGTTGGATGGAATTGATCCAGATTTGAGCTCGCAATGTACGCTGCAAGTCAAGCATTTTTACCTAAAATAAGCAAAAAATAGCCAAAAATGCCAAAAATGACCAACTTCCAACGAGCGTTATGAGCTCAAAATGTATCAATTCTGCTTAACTAAAACGTGAGAGAGGTTTATTTTAGAAGTACTTTCATGCTACTATGGCTGTTCATTGATACCATGCATATCTGCAAAGTCAATTTTTTTTAGAAAACCCTCATTTATTTTATTGCGTGACATTGGGACAGATGTATGGGTCAAGACACGCGTGTTACATACAGTCGCGGGGACAACAAGAGACCACAATACTATTGTACAGTTCCCCGGATTTGGTTTAAATCGCGAAATTGGGAGATCCACGGATGGTCTTCAAAAGGGTTGTCACTATCTGTTGTGTCGAACATACATGGGCGTGACCAAATGTGACTGGGTAGCTTGGAGGAGTAGGTATACTCCTCTTCAGGGAATTCGGTGGATTCTGCTTGCGCGGGGTCAAGGGCCGGTACGTCGCGCGCCCGATCAAGTTCCTCCTCGAACTCCAATCTTCCAATTTGTTCATCGACCTCTTCGAGGTCGGCGTCCGGGTAAGCAGCCTCTATCAGCACACGCGTCACAATTGCAATGACATAGATCGGCCCAACAGTCGCGACAAGGCAGACCGTGGACTGGCGTGCGGCCTTGTCCTGCAAGTCATGGTCAAGCTTGAACAGGACAACGGCCTGCAACTCGACTTGATTGATGGCGCGTCGCAGGGAGGAGATGTATGTTGTGCGACCATGGCTGGTAGCCGGCCAGCCCGAGGGCGCCACGTGCTGCCTGGAGACGGCCTTCTTGGTTTCTCCAAGAATGGGGAAATGAATTTGGCCATTGCGCGAAACTATGGCCCGGAAGTCCGGCCGCATGCTGTATCCGGACCCACTGGACAAAGCAATCGTCCGGTCAAAAGCAGTAAGAGTCGCGGCCGGATTTTGAGTGGTGTCGTGGAAAGTCCATAATGTTCCCTCCTCTTGCATGACGACGTGTCCCGGAAGCACAGCGCGAAAGAGCTCGGTGAAGACGGTCCTCCAATGCTCTTCGAGGCGGCGGAGGTTCGACACATAACCGGATGCCATCATCTTCAAAGTTTCATACCGTAGACGAGCGTTACGGTCGGGGAAAAGGGGAGGCTATAGTAGCAGAATGGACAATCAGGTCACCTGGGCGGAAACATTGGCAGATTGAGGCACACCTCGGATATGTGGGCGCACATTTCCAAATTGATGAGCGATTAAAAATCATCTTGGGCGCTGACGTCTACCCGGAGCGTCTGAATAAGTCCAATCAAATTAGTTTATTGGATAATGGATTCGGAGTCTATCGTCAGGATTCATACCTGGGACAAAGGCTTCAATCGGTGCAGGGCCGACGTAAGTGGCACTACGAATGTAGATTCCTGGTTGTTGAACAGTAAGGGCGGAAGGAAGAAGTTCTGAGTGCACGACTGACCTGGCGATCGCACAGAGGCGGGCCACTAGCAATACTGTAGTATTTCGTTCAATTCGTATAGTCACGCGTCACACGGTCAAAAATCTACGAAAATTTTCGTAAGTCACTGCGTCCCAGAGCCAATTTTGGCCTTAGCCGAGCTAGCCGAGCTTAGCCGAGCGCTACCGGCGGATCAAATTGCCTAAACGGGCTCGACTACGAAAGGTTCCGGTTGTCACACTGAAAAAGCCAAAAAAGGCCTTACGAATTGAACGAAATACTACAGTAACGGAGACGATGAGCATGAGAGCAATGATGAATCAACATACGTCACTGGTCACTCAGTGTGACTGTGATTCAATTGAGTCATGATCAACACGCACGTGACGCCTTGCTCTTCTTTCTCAATTCTCTTTACTGTAAGTATCTATGAACTCGGAGGCTCCCCTTTCCCTTTCGCAGTGGGTGGTCCCGCCGTCCTTGCCGCAGGCATGGCTTGCAACTCTACTGCCACCCGACATTACAGTCCCACGCGCCCCTGCTCCGTGCGTACATACCTCTCCCACATCCATGGGCAACTTCTAAAAACACCGTAGTCGTCAGCCGGATGAGAAAGAATCGACCCCGCCCATTCCCCCCGAGCTTGTCGGCCGCGTGTGCCTCTACGGTTACACCGTCACAGATAACCTCATCGAAACCTACCGTGCGGCGCATTTCCCCGACGACAACCACGGCGACCTGTTGCTATATAACGACAGAATGATCCATCGCCTGGCGGAGCGCTGCGGCCTCAACGTCTCTATCCACCACGCGCATGGCCACAACCATATCATCTGGTTATCCTATACCAGAGGCGGGGCAGTCCAGGTCAAAAAGATCCCCATCGCGTCCAAGCTTAAGCGCTTTGCGACAGAGCTCGGAATTACGGAGACAGCCAAGTGGCACGATGTATGTGTCAATATGCGTTGCCCCCTCACTTGGTTCTCATGTTTGGTTGTCAGGAATAGACCCTTTCCCATTCTCCTATGTCTATACTCGGTTGCGCAGCAGCCTATCTTCCACTTCGTGATTAGGAATGTACGATGCACGACTACATCCCTACATACCAATACATTTCATTATCAGTCTCTGCTCGTGCTGCCTTGCAGCTCATGCACCAGGCTCACACGTCCTGGATCTCTTATTACCGGCAGATCCAGATCCTCCGCTAATTGACGTACCAGCGTCCAACCGTACACGGATCCGCCAAAATCTTCGCTTCGCTCGACCTCCTCCACAGGATCGGGAGGAGTGCAAGTACAAGAAGCACAAGCGCGACGCTGAGGCTGGCCCATCGAGGCACAGAATGACCTCGGAGACCCTCGACAACAACGACTTGAATGTAACGGTGTTGAGCCGATTTCCCAGTGCCGGTGTAGTAAAGTCGTTTATTCAAATTTTATACGGCCATAATGACCGTAAATTGCCGTAAATTGTGCCGTACCGTACCGTAAGACCCTAGTGGTTTGCAACGCCTTGCCGCGAACTTATCGTTGCTGCCTTCGACCGTCAGATCAAGGCGCCCGGCGACATTATATCCCCCGTCTCGCGGTTCGCTTAGTCTGAGGCAGGCCTTTGGGTCCAGATGGTGAGCATTTGGTGCAGTGACAATATACCAACTGATTGTCGGCTGCAGACGGCATTGGCGTCGATGTGTGGCGGAGCTGTGGCGCGCGGAGGGTGACGGCGCGGATGAAGTCGCGACGAATGGTACGATTTTAATATTTGATTATCAATTGGCATGACACGAAATAGTGACTATCTGCTAGGGAATAAACGGAAAATACATGGTGTATTGAGAGCCTGCCAATACATCGCTTATACACCGTGTAAAAACCAAATATTCGCCGCTTAATATTTGGCCCAAAGTCCGGTGACATCAAGCCAAGTGCTCTCTTGGCGTTCGTATTTCCGGAAACGAGTACCTTCCCAGACCTCGTTCCATGGACGCGATGTAGAAAGAGGGTGTGCAGCGCGTGTGCATGATGGAGGGTATGTCATGCTGTTCTCTCCCCCCTACATGTCTCTCACATGGTTGCTTCCAGAGTCTACTATCTACTGTCTCCTGACTAGTGCATCTCGCTTTTCTGCCCCTACGTCTCCTAACCCACTCTTTGTTAGTTCGGGTTGGGTGTATGTCGCGGATAACGCCACACTGCCGATGGTACGTGATGCTCTTTGCTCCTTTCTCAGTGTCTGATTTCTCTTGGTCTTTTTTCAGCTGCCATATACGTTCAAGGTACGTCTTGATCCTCGACTCACTCGTTTCAAACCTATCCTTATCGCTTGTTCTGCCAGCCGCTGCTTGCGCTTCCGCACCCTCATTCTCGTCTGCACTTCCCGCACTCGCCGGGACCCTCTCCTCACCCTGCCGCCATTCCCGCGCGACCCAGCCTGTACTTCGACTTCATTCTCCATCGTACAGCCCATGAGTTACCCCATTCGACACGCCTTGTGTTTGGTGCTTCCGTGCGTGGAATCCTTTCCTTTAGTGCCTTGTCACCTGTGATTATTTCGACCACAGATGTTGACGCATGCTGCCTCAGGGCTCTTAGGTGTGTACTAGTGTAGGTGAGGAGGCATTCTTGTGTTCATTTGTGCCATGGGCGTCCCGGACGCCCAGGGAACGCAGGGGAGCAACAAGACGTCCCCGGAAGGAATTATACTGTAAGTCTGCAAGTAAGTGAGCATTGTTGTGCCCATGTGTGAAATGGGCATCCCAGATGCCCGTGGCACACATGGAACGAGTTCTAGTGTAGATGAGCAAGCATTCTTATATCCATATGTGCTATGGGCGTCCGGGACGCGCATGGCACGCATTGGAGCAACAAGCCGTCCCTGGAACGAGTTCTTGTGTAGGTAAGTGAGCATTGTTGTGCCTATGTGTGCTATGGTGTCCAGGACGCCCGTGGCACATATGGAATGAGTCTAGTGCATGTGAGCAAGCATTCTTGTGTCCATATGTGCGATGGGTGTCCGGGATGCCCAGGGCACGCATGGGAGCAATAAGACGTCCCTGAAAGCAATTATACTGTAGGTAAGTGAACATTGTATGCTATGGGCATCCGGAATGCCCGTGGCACATATGGAACAAGTCTAGTGTATGTAAGCAAGCATTCTTATGTCCATATGTGTCATAGCCGTCCCAGACGCCCAGGGCACGCATGGGAGCAACAAGACGTCCCTGAAATGAATTATACTGTAGGTAAGTGAGCATTATCGTATCCATGTGTGCTATGGGCGTCCCGGATCCCCGCGGCACACATGAAACGAGCTCTAGTGTGCATGGGCAAGCATTCTTGTGTCCATATATGCTATCGGCGTCCGGGGCACCCATGGCACGCATAGGAGCAACAAGATGTCTCTGGAACGAGTTCTAATGTAGGTAAATGAGCATTTTCGTGCTCATGTGTGGTGTGCTATGGGCGTCCCGGACGCTCGTGGCACCATGGAACGAGTTCTAGTGCAGGCGAGCGAGCATTCTTGTGTCCATATGTGCTACGGGCGTCCGGGACGCCCATGGCACGCATAGGAGCAACAAGATGTTCCTGGAACGAGTTCTAAGGTAGGTAAGTGAGCATTTTGTGCCCATGTGTGATATTGGTGTCCCGAAAGCCCCTGAGTACAACATGGTCGATGCTGAACGCCCTCTGGGGATTCATATTCCCCAAAAAACGGCAGCCAGAGCCGCCGCCTCCACTCGGACGGTCATGTGGTTGGTTGGTTCAATGGAAATCTCAAGAATCGGCCCGGGTTCCTAAATTCACGGAAAAGTATACCCTTTAGCTGTCTCTTGTTGAGTTCTATTTAAGGCATCTCGCGTAGATTTATTTTGTTTCCCTGAGGTCCGTCGTTCGAACCTGACTGACAAAACATTTAATTTAATTTTGAGCGCCGCAGGCCAAAGCATCGCGCAGCGGGCCCAGCGGCGAGCCTCAGGCCCCGCGCCAGCGGTCAGGGTCTGGGGTAGAAACCCTAACCGTCCGGGCCGGCGCCCGCAACCTTCCTCCCAGAGTCCCAACTTGTGAGTTCAAAGTTGTAAAAAATATATAACATATCCGACACCTCAGACCAAAAGGCCCTACGTCAGCGGGAAAAGGCCAGCGAGAAAGGCCATGCATGCAGTGCTGGATAGGAAGAGTTTCTTCCCAAAACTTATTCCTACTCTTGTTTCTGTATGGTATGTGCTGGCGTACCCTCTGGCTGGATAGCCTGGGGAATATTTGGCAGCATGAACAACGGTAGAACAAACTGAAGAACGGAAGCGCCGGTTAATCCGATTGGACATGAAGAATGCACTTAAATTGTCTGCAAATAATAAAGCTCCGCATTAAATTCAAATGGAGAATTTGCCCAGCCATCCGAGCCACCACTTCCTTCTCGCTCCAAGGGACAATTCTCTTGTGTACCTGATGGGTAGCTGCTAAACATTATAAACGCCGTGAGCTGATCGGGAATACAGCAGTTTATTCGACGAGAGGAGGTTGATTTCAGCCCAAGACTCGCACCTCATTTGGCATCTCTGAAGGCAGGATCGATGCATTTCTGCCATTCGGTCCCATGTACGAAGCGACTGAGGTCGAGCTTTGTTGTGCCTCCTGTCCGGATGACCGGTTTCGTGTGAGGGACGTACATCCCTTCGCGGAGCCAAGGGGGTAGCCAAAACATGAGTTCCCCGGTGGCGTTTGCAACCCATCCGTTATTAGAGTTAGATCTGAATCCTGGGAAATCCCCCCGGGCCAAGGGTTGTTCGACTGTAGGCGTGATCAGGACCATGTGTAAGGTCGGGAACCTGTGTCTCATTCTCTCTTACCTTGGATATGCGCATGTTATGGTCGTCGGACCGAGATGCGGTGGCCGTGCCATCGGGTGAAGAAGTATAGCTTGAGGCTGTGTCGTCTCTTTCGAACAGCCCAGTTCCAACCGTTCCGGTGTTTGCTTCCCAAACGCGCACCGTGTGGTCATAAGACGCAGATGCGATCCTCTTGCAGTCGGGTGAGAAGTAGACAGAGGTCACACCGCCAGTGTGCCCATCTAAGGGCCCAACAACAAGGACACCAATAGTTGCGTCCCAGATGCGCACTGTTCCGTCGGCTGACCCAGATGCGATTCGCCTACCGTCCGGTGAGAAGTGGACAGAAGTGACAAGGTCGGTTTGCCCTTCGAGTCCAGCAACGAGAGCGCCGGTTTCGGCAGCCCAGATGCGGACCGTCCGGTCGTGAGAACCAGATGCGATTCGACTACCGTCCGGTGAGAAGTGGACAGAAGTGACAAGGTCGGTATGCCCTTCGAGTCCAGCAATGAGAGCACCGGTTTCCCGGTCATGAGACCCGGATGCGATTCGCCTACCGTCCGGTGAGAAGTGGACAGAAGTGACAAGGTCGGTGTGCCCTTTGAGTCTAGCAACGAGAGCACCGGTCTCGGCATCCCAGATGCGGACCGTCCGGTCATGAGACCCAGATGCGATTCGCCTACCGTCCGGTGAGAAGTGGACAGAGGTCACACCGCCAGTGTGCCCATCCAAGGGCCCAACAACAAAGACACCAATAGTTGCGTCCCAGATGCGCACTGTTCCGTCGGCTGACCCAGATGCGATTCGCCTACCGTCCGGTGAGAAGTGGACAGAAGTGACAAGGTCGGTGTGCCCTTTGAGTCTAGCAACGAGAGCACCGGTTTCGGCATCCCAGATGCGGACCGTCCGGTCGTGAGACCCAGATGCGATTCGCCTACCGTCCGGTGAGAAGTGGACAGAAGCGACAAGGTCGGTGTGTCCAATAATTTTATGGATATTCGGCCATTGAGTTCCGAACTTGCTTGCAAAACCAACTGTGTGCGGAAAGTGCGGGGCAAATTCTTTCGGTATTAGTGACTGCTGAGGTGCAAATGCGAGGGCCGATAGATATACATGGGGTGCACTCTTGATTATTGCAGGCTCAAAGACCGCCGCAAATTTGACAGTATCTGCGATAAGATTCTCCAATTCCTGGTCATAGCCCTATGTGGTTTGTTTTCAGGGGTGGATAAAATGACAAGATGCAAATTGAAGCCACCTTGACATATTTGGCCGCAACTCCGAGGGCCACTGGTGTGATTGGAACTTCCCCTAAAAGACTGAGAACCTCAAGCCAGTAGAGAAATTTGCCGTGGACTGACATTGAGCTGGGTGCCATCTGGTAGACTCGTAACCAGTCTGCCTACGCCGTTCTAACAAGGCGGGCTTGTTGCCGTAGGCAGACTGGTACTTCTCGGATGTGTCAATCGAGCTGGGGCGGAGTTTGAAATTAAGTTAGTGAGGCCGATGACGCAATGATGCAACGAGCTGCGGCAATTCCGGAGATCACGGTCCGAAGTTGATCGCCACTAAAACTACCCTCAGGTTTTACGGTGTTCTGTCCCACAAATACAAAATGTAAGGAGGCAAAATTGGAGGGATACAATTTTCATTCATTTTCCCCGCTTCAATCAGAAAATAAGCTTCAAAATTGAGCACAAAATGAGTAAGATTTTTAAAAGGTCGCTTGAATTTCAAACTCCGCGACAGCCCTTTTGGCGGCTCCGAGAAGTACCAGCCTGCCTACGGCAACAAGCTCGCCTTGTCAGAACGCCGTAGGCAGGCTGGTTACGAGCCTAGCCATCTGGCTGGAACGGGATTTTGATCCCGAAACAGCAGGGCGTAATAGGTGCTATGGGGAAGAATAAGAATATTTGAACTAGGGGTAGGACACAAATAGGCAGGAATAATACCATGGCAGGCCTGTTGAAGGGCTGCGGTGGCAGCGGCGTGGTCACGTTCTCTTTTAACGCCCTGGAACAAATTTGGACACTGCACAGACAGACGACGTCGCGAGAGGCACTCACTGTGTTTCATTGTCGTCCTTTGAGACCGCGCTGTTCTTACTCCCCTTCGCTGGAGCAAGTTTCATTGTTTTATCATTGGGCTCCTTGGCCCCCTTCCCGGCGCTCTGCAATGGCGCCATCGGCGCGCTGAGGATCGTCCCGGGCAACGGATACGGCACGTACCCGCCGTGCGCGATGGGGAAGGGCTGCGGCGCGTACTGCGCGTGCGGGTGGGTCAAAACCAAAGGGCCAAATGTCACGGAATTGATGAGGATGTTAGACGCGGACGCGGCGCGGAGTATCGGGACCTGCTATCTCCCAGAGATGAGGAGGCAGACATTTGATGAGAGGGATGATGGAAACTTGTGTTCCCCACAAAATATGGAGGGCAAAGTCGGAAAACCAACGGTAGGTTCTTGCCAGGCGAGCAAAGGACACCCCATCGACAGGGAGCATCGGTGGGGTGGTGAGCGGGAGGTAGTGGGACGGATCATGTAAGAGATTCTCGGACATGTTTCGGACGACCTCTTGGAATTCCAAGCAGCGATGCATCCGAGTGTTTGGATGTCAAAAGGTGGATGTGGCTGTGGGCGGCGAGAGCGCTGACGTGCTGTACCAATTTGTATGACTGAAACGGCTTTCGGAACGTGACTGAAACGGCAAGCTTGAGACCAGAAACGATCCCGCTGTTATGCGTTACAGTTTTCCGTTTACAAACGTTTATAAACGGTTTAAACGGTCGAAAGATTCAACCACTGACCAAGGATCCATCAGTGGAGTTCTGGGCATTGTTAGTGGTCAGAATGGTTTCCGATAGTGCCCAGATGGAGTGAATAGACATGAATAAAGAAATTTGATCAGGGGCGCACATCATGGACCAAAATCTTTCCAAAGGGGAAATCTTCTGCATGTTTGATGCCACTCGGCTCGACTGCGGCAGCACGACAACTTGTCTCCTTGGACCTTTACAGCCATCTGAAGACTTTCGATGGATGTTAAGCTCATGAAGTAGGTCAGGAATTTACCCGGTATCCTTCTAATGGCCTCCACCACTGCCGATCTTTTTTTCCCGGGAAAATACCGTTTATAAACGTTTGTAAACCGTTTAGCAACCGTTTCCGTTTAGTTTACGGGATTCCGTAAACGAAAACTAAACGGTTGGAGCCTTAAATAATATTATTCGGCATGAAAACCACGTTCAGCTGAACCAGCTCCTAGATGTATAATATTACTAGGCCCACCCCTGATGAGCTGGGATGATAATATTACACTCCCCTTCGGCCGAGCGAGGGCCGAGTGATCACGTTTATGACGCGTGGCTCCACTCCCCGGACCATTGCTCCCGTCCGCATAATTTCTCCTACACGTGCCATAAACGTGGTCACTCGGGCCTCATGCAAATTCAAACTCAGATCGACCGGTCTCTCTATGAATAATTTGTCTTCATACGAGAGATCGGTTACCGGTCTATGGTTTGATGCCTGCAAAGCTTAATCCTTCAAGGGCTCCCTTTTCCCTCTTCTATTCCCTGCCTTCCATTCATTTTCATATCTTATCTTGTGTAATTCTGACACGCGCCACAGAGAATCCTACATGGGATACTTCCAATGCAAGTACGCCCTCAACACCGCGCACTCAAGTTTACAAAACTCTACAAGACCGTGTTCCCCGCGGGGCTCGATAGCTACAGGACACCGGCGCCGAGTCGGAGGGGGTCATCAGCCAATTTGAGCCTCTCAGTATCTGCTTCTGCGCGAATGGATCCGAGACGCCGAATTCGAGTGGATCAGCGTTGACGTTATCTCGGACACGAGCATTTTCACCCCACTGGCGATGACAATCCTCGCTTCTTCGAATTCCCGTCGAAACACGGCTCCGAATTGCTGAGTTGTTGTGCATCCCCGTTTCCAACGATGGCATCAATTCAATTGCATGGACAAACTTACAAGCTCGCCGTAGCCGATGCATCGCCACGTCATAGTCCTTTGGAATGCTGCTCAATTTTGCCTACGTCCTTCTCTCTGGCCTTGTCGGTGGCGTGACAGCCAAACCAGAGGATATTACTGTATTATTTCGACCATTTATTCACACCATGTCACCGATCACCGCAAAAGTTCATTGGATAAGGTCTTCATTTCTCGGCAATCACCCCAACTTTACTATAAATGGCAGTCCGGCGAATGCCAGAACGAAAATTTTGATGCTTTTGAGCCTAATTGGGCCTCAAAACTCACCGTCACCGTCACCTGTACCAAATTCATTCATTTCACGACCCTCTGTCACTTGTCACCTGAATAAACGGTCGAAATAGTACAGTACATATCTTTTGGTGATGTTGTCTTCTAGACCCGGACTGGGACAAAGGCTTGGATGGGGAGTGCGTGGCAATCATTTGATATGTATGTTAATCTAGGCATACTTAGAACGGGACACGAGGCACATTCAGATCAGTCAGATTCACGTCCCATGTGAATGGCACTGCTTCTGTCAGGTGCAAGAGGTTATGGAGGAAAACATGCAGTGCGCGTTACTGGGTGTGGTTCCCACTGCAGGGTCCTGGACTTCTGGGGTTCCATAATGGAAGCCAGATGCCATGAGCACCCATGCAAGCACCACATGGAAAACAGGGTCACCATCACCCTTAACACGAGGTGCTTAACGGCAGCATTCTTACACACCTCATGTCAATAATGAAACTTTGTGTGGTTAGCCCACCACCATCAATGGAAAGCTAGGTCACAAAAATTAAGTGACCCTAGATTCAACATATCGACATCCTAGGGATCCAGCATGCTGAGGCCGATAACCACACAGGGTGTCATTATTTACATGAGGTGTGTAAGAATGCTGCCGTTAAGCACCTCGTGTTAAGGGTGATGGTGACCCTGTTTTCCATAACACGTGGTGCTTGCATGGGTGCTCAGGGCATCTGGCTTCCCACAAATCAATGCAGCATGTGCATGGCGCTAAGGTATGCCTAAAAATGTGAAATGAAAAGAAATACCTGTGGTGGCATAATAGTGGGTTAAGTCATTATTGTGCATAGGGTAGGATGGCTGATAGACTCGCTACCAGTCTGTTTTAGGTAACCGAACCTTTGATCACGAGACAAGCAAGTGATCAAAATGGTTCCTAAAACGACTGGGATCATTGGTTGATGTTTTGGCGGGACCCGCCAATCATGATTTCGGACTTAGGATTTTCAGCCCATCCACACCTCTCCTCTCCCCTTCCGTACTTTCAGAACGAGGCTGCTCAAGGCACAAGTTATATAGAGAAAGTTTCTTCATTTTTCATTCTGCGTCGATGGAGCACCATTTATTTTCTGCCAAAATCCGAAACAAGTTGGTGCCATTCGACTTAGAATCGAAAACAGACCATCTTTCCCTATACAAGTTTTTACACTTTTTTTCAAGGTGCGGAAGTTCGAAAATACGAAGTCCAAAATCATGTTTCGCGGGATCTGCCAAAATGGCAACCAATGATCCCAGCCGCTTCGCCAACCGTGATAAGCGCAGCCACGTGCTTGGCGAACGCGGTTGGTCACGAGCCTAGATGGCTGAGCATTTTCGCTCAATAATTGTTTCCCAGGCGTCGAAGAGGTGCCCATTGATGGGGGTCGGATCGTAGGAGCTGATATCACCGCAGTGAATTGGCATGGTGGCAGGATGCGGAGCTTGGTATTTGGAATGAGGTTACGACACTCCAGTGCAGGAAGCAGAATGCGGTTGGAAGCGGGGATAGGATTCAACGCCACAGCAGAACGGCTCGGGCTAACCGATCGGAGATGCACATATATAAACTGGTGCGCTAGTCTGGTGCACTTGGTTTGGAATTGGGGAGAACGATGCAGCCGCGCCCCGCCAGCCCGCAGCTACCGAGCATCCGCACACTGCACCCGTACCTCCCAGCCATAGGCCCCGGCCCGTCGACCTCCACCTCAGCCTATGAGCCTGCACAGACGTCGACGTCGACTCAGAGTCAGGGAGCGAGAGTGTACCCTCCCTCGTCGTATGCGGGGTCCGATGGCGATGAGCAGGGCGTTACGGGCGAAAACGAGCCGCCCAAGAAGAAGCGCCGTAGACAGGCGCTGAGCTGTACTGGTGCGTCCCTTCAGCCCATTCCCCCGCTCTTCTCAATCACGGTGACATACAAATGATGTCGGCATATCGATACAGAATGCAAACGGAGGAAAATCCGGTGCGACAGGTGCGCATCGTTTCGTTGTTGATGCGATACAATTAACTGAACTAGCTGGTGTGGTAGAACACAGCCGTGTGCGCCATGTGTAAGAAGGGGAGATCAGGCAAAGTGTCAGTGGCATGTTGTCGAACCTGCGTAAGTCGCGTTTTGACTCATTTTTTTCTGTCCTTTTTTTCGTGCTATTTTCGCGTTCTTGAAGCCGTTGGTTCTCCCTCAAGCAACAAGTCTTTTAATGCCTACTTCAGTTGCATATTAAGCGTCCTGGCCATCTTCATTTTCCGCACATTCATCTCCGCGTTTGGGACTTTTTCCCTTGCTTTTTGTGCGCATGTTTTTTCGTCCTTGACGTGCCTCTCGAAATCGGAGAAAAGAACAAACTTTCGTCCTCCTTTCATTGTACCCTTGCATTTCTTTCAGTTTTGTTGTGGTGCACCAACACGTTCAAACGTGTCTTCTCCCTCGCATTTTCCCTTTCATACCATCCTAATTTCCCCCGCTTATCACTCTTTTCCAGCGCAGAGAAATATGTCCCCCGCGCGGAGCACGATGCCCTCTGCGCACGCGTCAACGCACTCGAGGTGTGGACCAAGCAGGTTTTTGCAGCCCAGCTCCTGCTGCCACGAGTTACTGCCTCGCCCGCGCACACCACGCACAGGCTTTAGGCGGCGGAGACGAAGGCGGAGGAAGCGCGGTGTAGTGGGGCAAGGGGCTGCCGCGGGTGCGTCGTCGGCGGTGGGCGCTGGTGGTGCAAGCAATGCAGGCAGTTTGCCGACCCATGCCCCCGCCTTCGGCATTACCATCACCTCGGGAGGCGGCGGTTCGTTCTCGTCCTTCCCCGCACACCCCCCACATCTCCACTTTTACTTCATCGCCACATGGATCATCAGCCCCTCCCCGCCCCGCTCATCCCTCGCGTTCTCGGATATGTAGTTGCAGACATCAAGGAAAATCTGGGTGCAAAACGTAGCCAATGTAGCTTCCGTAGTGCTGTCGTTACCCCAAAATATAGCGTGATGTAGTTGCCCGTCAAAGCTATCAATTATTATAATAGTCGATGTAGTGATGTTCCAAGATAACCTTGACGTGAGGAACGAACGGCTTGAGGTTATCGTCGGATAAGTAAAGTAGTGTAAGGATTTGGCTGAGCGTGACGCTATGTGACATCGTCACTCTCCCGCTCCCAACGCGCGTCTCGCTGGCAAATCCGCAAAAACGTTCTTTTCTTCGCGTTAATCCTATGTGACGCGTGTGTCGCTCTCCGCAAGCTTCGTGGTCATCCGAGACCCTCGTTCGCGATTTACTTTGTACCAACGCCAGCAACCCCAATCAAGGGCTCTAGGAGACGCGGGAGACGAAGCAAGCACCAATATGTTGAAGCTATTCGTGAGTACGAGACGCTTTTCTACGTCTTTTCTTGCCACCCCGTACATTCCTTCCCCGTACTTCATTCCGCGTTTCTTCCTACCTCGCGCGTACGAGAGCAGTCCCGCTGCTTGCGACGATTTTTCTATGAGGCGTAGCTTCGCTTTCAAGCAGAGTCCCCCCGAGAAAACGCTGCCGGGTTGCAGAAGTGTATATACAGGCTCACATTTGTCAATTCTTTAGCACTGTACAAAGTTGATGAGCCACAAATGAGGGAGGCAAGGGAAAATTGGAGGCGAAAGTAAGCAATCAACAGACCAATTTACTCCCGCTCATATCAAGACTCAAAACTGTATGAATGCCTCGGCGCCGTGGCACCACATGCGCCTTGCGGGCAAATTTTGATTTTTGCACGCATTTTCCAGCCTTTTCGTGACTTTTTGAGAACATTCGAAGATCCCCTCGGTGATCTGTGACACGTACGAAATTTTTCGTAAATTTCGGGGGCCGTGACGCGTGACATACGAATTGAACGAATAGTACAGTATATAACATTCATATCACAAATGTGTCTTGATATTTGGGTATTATTAGCACTCATAGCACCCAGATAGCTTTGTGAACAGGTATTGGGCTGTACTGAACTCATATAACGGTGATGACTTGCTATGCCATAGACTCTATATAACTAGTTCTTCAGCTTCATCTCTCTGCTCTCCCCTTCTCCTCTAGTGCAATGGAAGCGTGCGGAATGACCGTGCAATACTCTCCGTTGTACAAGATACCACTTTGACGTAACTCTGAATTTCAAGCTGAGTTCGAAATCCCTTGTCCAAAAACTCACCATTGGTTGGCACAATGTGAATCCAACGGTTGGACTGGAGAAAAGATAAGTTTCTCATCACGGCAATTGTGGCTGCACTACGTGGCCGTGGCACTCGGAACTTTTTGTGGGCAAAGATCGACAAACGCATAGGCAGACGTCGGCGCACTGGTCAGCCTACGCATCTGCCTATGGGGATCCGGCAGACCTGTGCCTACGGGGGGGCCTGGACGCAGTGATTGTCACGCTGTGACACGACCAGGGTGGCGAAATTGGCCTCAGTTTCACTGATGAAAAGTCGCTGGGCCACTTTTCTGAGGCAGCCAGTTTGTCCAGGGGCATCATCAGAGTAGTCTCAAATTGTTTTATGGAAATTGATCTCAGTTAGCGACGGCTGAATTAAACGGCCCTGCAGCGAAATTGGCCCAACTGTGAATGACTGGGTCAGCCGGCAGGGCCACTTTTCTGAGTGCTTCAAGAGACATCATTGGGGTAGCCTCAAATCGCTTTACGGAAACTGATCTCAGTTCGAAGGCCTGCGGAATTAAACGGCCTGCAGGGTGGCGAAATTGGCCTCAGTGTGAGTGACTGGTTAATGGATGAACAGCCTGCTGGGCCACTTTTCTGAGGTGGCCAGTTTGTCCAGGGGCATCATCAGAGTAGCCTCAAATCTTTTTATGGAAATTGATCTCAGTTCGAATGACGGCTGAATTAAACTGTCTGCAGGGTGGCGAAATTGGCCCAACTGTGAATGACTGGTTCAGCCAGCAGGGCCACCTTTCTGAGGCAGTCAGTGTCTCAAAAGACATCATTTCAATAGCCTCAAATCGTTTTACGGAAACTGACCTCAGTTCGAGCGACTGCGGAAATAAAACGGTCTGCAGGGTGGCGCAATTGGCCTCAGTGTGAGTGACTGGTGAATTGATGAACAGCCTGCTTCGCCACTTTTTGAGGCAGCCAGTTTGTCCAGGGGCATCATAAGAGTAGCCTCAAATCGTTTTACGGAAATTGATCTCAGTTCGAGCGGACAGCAGAATGATACGGTCTGCAGGATGACGAAATTGGCTCCAGTGCGGTGAATTGATGAACGGCCGGCTGGGCCACTTTTCTGAGGCAGCCAGTCTGTCCAGGGGCATCCCCAGAGTAGCCTCAATTTTTTTTACGGAAATTGATCTCCGTTCGAGCGACAGCTGAATGAAACGGTCTACAGGATGACGAAATTGGCTCCAGTGCGGTGAATTGATGAACAGCCGCCTGGGCTACTTTTCTAAGGCAGTCAGTTTGTCCAGGGGCATCCTCAGAGTAGCCCCAAATCGCTTTACGGAAACTGATCTCAGTTCGAAGGCCTGCGGAATTAAACGGCCTGCAGGGTGGCGAAATTGGCCTCACTGCTTAATTGATGAACGGCTAGCTGGGCCACTTTTTCTGAGGCAGCCAGTTTTTCTAACGGCATCCTCAGAGTAGCTAGCCTCCGCTTGTTTTACGGACATTGATCTCAGCTCGAGCGACGGCTAAATTAAACGGTCTGCAGGATGACGAAATTGGCCACAGTGCGGTGAATTGATGAACGGCCCGCTGGGCCACTTTTCTGAGGCAGCCAGTTCGTCCAGAGGCATCCTCAGCGTAGCCTCAAATCGTTTTATGGAAATTGATCTCAGTCCGAGCGACGGCTGGATTAAACGGTCTGCAGGATGACCAAATTCAACACAGTGCGATGAATTGATGAACGGCCCGCTGGGCCACTTTTCTGAGGTAGCCGGTTTGTCCAGGGGCATCCTCAACGTAGCCTCGAATTGTTTTGCGAAAATTGATCTCAGTTCGAGTCGCTGCTGAATTAAACACCGGACTTTGGTCAAAATATTATATGTAGTCGCGCCAATCTCCCTCTTTATAAAGATTAAGCCTGTCTGAAGCCTTTTTAAACTCCGCCATTCATTATGTAGTCTATAGTCTATTGAATAAAATCAATGCGAAGACGTGTCCGTCTGAAGCCTTTTCAAACTCCGCTTTTGGGAGATCAGGCCCGAGGCTTTGGAAGCACTCGGTCCAGACCTTTGGAAGCGCTCACTAAACGGTGCTTCGTCGGGGCTTTTAGCCCCATGATCAACTTTAAGCGCGCGCGCGCCTATAAAAGTGTACATAAAGCCAAACACCGCTTTGCTCGGGGTATCAGCGTTAAACTTTCTAGGCGCTAAACCGGCGCCAATGATTTAACCAACTGTTTGGTCGCATGCGCGCGCCTATAAAATTTTACACAATGCCAACCATCAGCCCACGGAGTATCGGCAAAAATGAATTGCCGGCACTGTTGGCCAAATCACTTCAATTAGATTTTTGCATTGACATGAATTTCATGTGATTTTCGATGGTTTGGCCCGTACTTTACTTGCATTAGTGTCTCCCAAAAAAAAACCCCTATTTTTCCCTGAAAACTCGAGCACACAATGTATGGTTTGCATCACCTGAAAAATCTGGGTAAAACTGGGGCCCACAAAATTTCAAGCATGAAGTAAAAGTGTTCCTTCCCTGATAAATAAGACATATTATAGATAAATCAGACAACAGACTTCAGACAGGCGTAATTTTATAAAGAGAGAAATACTGGCATAAATTAATTGTGGGCTAGGTGGCTGCACTTCTCATTGCCACTGTACATCTCCTCTGCATAGCAAATTATGTCTCTGCGTTTGTTCGGAAGCGTTTGAAACTCCACCAACCAATCCACTCTGCAACCTTTTTTCGATTGTACTGATTTTATTATTTGTTTTCTTATGCAAACAGCTGTAAGGTTTTGCATTTTTGAATTTGTGTGATCATTAAAGGGGGAGGGGGACCGCCGAGCGCTTGTATCTATATAAGAAAAGCCGTGGGTTGCCCTATTTGATCATCATCAGTGAGCTGGAATTTATGGTCAATCCTTACTGATTCCTACCTCCAAGGATGTCTGCGAGACCTTCCTTCATCACATCTCGAGGTAAAGAGACTGGGTGGGCTCAGCAGGGATCAGGGAACACTTGAGGTATTTAAGGTTTGAATAGACGCCCTGGCCCAATTTACACGATTCTGGGTTTGTTTGAAATATGAGATTGAGGCACAAGCGGTGGATACACGAGATTCCGGTTATGTGGTGAGATTGGTGTTCAGTATTGAGTTCTCAATATATCTTCGACAATCCACTTTGTAAAATAAATGGAAACAGGTGCCAAAAAATATAATGTTACCAGGATTACCACCACAATTCCAGCTTTCTGACACACCTGGATTCAAGCAAATCAGTGCAGGGGTGGCCTTAGATATATGACTATTGGTGATTCTCATTCAGGAAGAACAGCCAGAATCTTATCTCACCAAAATGTTATTGACCTCCGTAAGACTGAGATTATTATGAAGCCCTGTCAAAATCCTATACTCAGAATGAGTCCAATCCATCAAGAATTGAGCTAGAAACAACAACCGAAACCCACCAGATCAAAGTTGTTCTTATTTATCGCAATTGCATGCAGCTCTAACATTGTGGAGGTCTGATTTTTCCCTGAAAGGATAGGACCAGTCTCAATTCTCTGAGTTCTAATATCTGCACAACGTGAATGATTTATGTGTGCTATGCCTGAATATTTAAGCGGGTATAGGGCTCTAACAAAGCAAAAAACCTCTGTTTTTTTGACCAAAACCAGCTGTGAAATCCTCAGTAATTGCACAACGAATATTCCAGACTCTTCAGTAATTTTTTCCACATTCACTGAAGTGAAGGGAGGGCCGCACGAAGAATTTGCGGTCAGACGTGGGAAAGTTTTAGCGCTCAATCGGGCAAGAAAATGATGATCAGCATGCCTCCTGCCAAACTGGGACTAAAAATGATGGTGGGAATGTTTTGTCACTAATAGTCCAAATCGGGCACTAAATGTGTTCCAGACACTGCACGACGGCCAATTTCGGCCGTCGTGCAGTGTCTGGAATTTTCAATTAAAAATTTTCGATTCAAATATATTTGATGGGGAGGCTATGGGGTGTTGTTCGGCCACCTATGGAAATGGTTATTTAGCTCAGCTGGTGCTCTTCCTCTTTAGTATTTTAGTTTTTCCCATCACCAGAAGGTGCCCGGGTTCGAACCCGGCATGGACCTTCTCCCGAGTGCAACTGGTCCTTGAATTACATCCCCTTCATTCACTGGTCTTGCTGTCCTCGAGAACCCCCGCGTCATCCCGAAGACGAAGACGGTGGTCTTTGACCTGCAGGCCAACCTCCCAAGGTCGGAGCCGGCTCTCATCGGGTCTGTTCGGTACTTTAACCACGACGATCTGGAGTTTCCTGAAATTGGCTGTTATGCCGTGTGGGTCTCGGTACGGCCTTTCCATCCATTCTTTGTACATATTCTAACAGGATTAGGTTGCACGCACCTTGCCTACTGCCGAGGTCTATTCTCAAGATCTCGGTCCTATGGATTACCACATACTTGGGGGTGCGTACTGTGGCGCCTATATTATATCTACTGTGCGCTGACGAGACAATAAAGCTCATTCCCCTCGGATCACCAGAGAACTTTTCTCTTAGCCAACCTGCCTTCGTTCAGATCTGCGGTCTTGCCAGTAATATCAACAAGGATGACGCCACCTTCGACGTCGTTGTACAGCAGTATATCTCTGCAACGCGGAGTGCAGAATGCTTCCCTACGCGCTGCTTCATTCCCGACACCCCACGTTTCCAGAATTACAAGCCCATCCCCAACAAAGGAAAGTTTGTCTCTGTGACTGGCTTCCTCACCGGCGTTGAGCGGGACGATGACCATACAGTCAAACACTTTCTGATCGACGTTGACCAAGTGGTCTTCCTGGGCCAACGGCCCCACTCGGCGTCTGCGCCGAAGGCGGAGCAGAGTTCGAATAAAATTGGTAAGTTGAAAGCCCTCCCAATCGTTATCATTCTGACTTCAGTTCTTTCCAGTATCGGGAACACCAGCGCCAGTCTGGCTCCATATCCTGGAGATTGACATTACCAAGGGCAGCCGGTGTGTTCGGGGTTTGAAAGGCGCCGCACAATGCTGGCCATTTTTAACTCCGCAATCAACCCCAACTCGCTTCAACAACCTTGGCTCTTCACTCCCAGACCTTCACCTCCCTCCGTTGACTGGGTTAGACGCCCTCCTGGGGCCGCGATCCGAGTCGCATCATGTGGACTCGGTGTTGCGGCACGTTATCCGGGGGGCTCAGGGCCGAGTATTTACTGATCCGTCGGTGCCGAAGTAATTAAATAATCGGTTTGAATGCAACTGAGAGGACGCCGGGTATACAAATTGTTGCGCTGATTTGGCGTCCAGCATCAGGGCCACATTCCTGAAGGGCAACATTCAAAAGCTTTCCTTTCAATCGTCCGGAGCCCTGATTATAAAGCAGTTCGGCTGTGTTCCTGCATTGTCGGTTTCGACCAGACAGCCTTCGTACTTGGGTCCACTTCGGACGTATTCCCGGCCGTCAATGCATCAGTACGGTTTTGCATGTGTGTATGATGTGAGTAGTGTGATTACACAGGCTGTGTTGCAACCTAACGACTCGCTTGTTCTGGAGTTTGCAACCAGCACTACCCATATAATCCCCAGGGCGGCCCCCTCCCCCTCCCCCGCCCTTCCGAATCGGGTTGAGTACGTACTACAGGTAAAGAGGGAGGGAGGAGGGCAAGGGGTGAAAAAAAAAAAAAAAAAAAAAACCAAAGTTGGGAAAGTGGTTTCTGAGTGGACATTTTTTTGATGGGAAAAAAAAAAGTGGCTATGCCGCCCCGGGCATTACTTAGAGGGCACCGTGTCTCCTACAGGATCCTTGTATTTTTGAACAGAGAATCCATTTCATAATGCCCCAATGAACACATGAGAGGGAGCCGTAATTTTTGATGGAAAATGGGATCAACCCATATTCACATAGCCACAGTGAACAGCTGAGAGGGGCACTGTATTTTTAGATGGAGAATGGAATCCATAGTTAGAAGGTCTGTCTTGGTCCTTCTTTTCTCTTAGTGTCATTTTGCCTCGTTTGATTCTTATGACTACGGGATGCGTCTGCTTGTTTTTCAGCGAGTGCGGTCTGAGATGGAGCGGTCTGGGATGGCTTCCCTCGCTGTTGGCCTTTACGGTGCTCATGCGGTGTGGCCGTCTGAGCGAAGTTACCACCAAAACACCACAATCTGTCGACGGGTTCTTCTGTGTAGCGGCTGCCCCAGCTCCTCTAGAACCCATCGGTGGGTGCGGTAGGTTGGGTGAGCAATGCTGTGGCCACATGAATTATGATCTTGCTTTTCTGAGTTTTTTTTTCTGAGGTGAATATGTTGTACCGCCAGCCGTATCACACCACCCATTGGTTCTTCTGTGTAGCGGCTGCCCCAGCTCCTCTAGAACCCTTGGGTAGGTGTGGTAGGGCTGGGCAGGTAATGCTGTGCCGACATGAATCATGTCTGGACATGTCTGAGTTTTTTTCTGGCGTGAATGTGTTGTACCGCTGACCGTATCACACCCGAAGTCCCCGAAGTCCCCTAACCGTTTCCAAATCTGCTGAGATTTCATTATGAGCCTTTTGAAGGCTACTGGTGTCCAGTAGAGGCTTCAGACCGACCGCGTGCACCCAGACATTTTTTCAACTTCAAATTGAATACAAGACGGAAAAACATGAAATATGGTGGAAGTCAATTCCACACCAAGGGCTGTATCCGAGTTTAAATTCTCTGAGACTTCATTACGAGCCTTTTTAAGGCTACTAGCGTCCAGTAGAGGCTTCAGATCGACCGCGTGCACCCAGACACTTTTTCAACTTCAAATTGAATACAGGACGGAAAAACATGAAATATGGTGGAAGTCAATTCCAAACCAAGGGCTGTATCCGAGTTTAAATTCTCTGAGACTTCATTACGAGCCTTTTTAAGGCTACTAGCGTCCAGTAGAGGCTTCAGATCGACCGCGCACACCCAGACACCTTTTCAACTTCAAATCGAAAAAAAGCCAGAGAGACGTTAAATACGCTAGAACGAAACACCGCCCGAAGTCCCCTAACCGTTTCCATATTTTCTGTGATTTCATTACGAGCCTTTTGAAGGCTACTAATGTCTAGTAGAGGCTTCAGATTGACTCCGTGCACCCAGATCCTTTTTCAACTTCAAATCGAATACAAGACAGAAAAACATGAAATATGGTGGAAGTCAATTCCACACCAAGGGCTGTATCCGAGTTTAAATTCTCTGAGACTTTATTACTAGCCTTTTTAAGGCTAATAGCGTCGAATAGAGGCTTCAGATCGACCACGCGCACCCAGATCCTTTTTCAACTTCAAATCGAATACAAGACAGAAAAACATGAAATATGGTGGAAGTCAATTCCACACCAAGGGCTGTATCCGAGTTTAAATTCTCTGAGACTTTATTACGAGCTTTTTGAAGGCTACTAATGTCTAGTAGAGGCTTCAGATCGACCGCGCGCACCCAGATACTTTTTTCAACTTCAAATCGAATAAAGACAGAAAAACATGAAATATGGTGGAAGTAAATCCCACACCAAGGGCTGTATCCGAGTTTAAATTCTCTGAGACCTCATTACGAGCCTTTGGAGCCTATTTAAGGTTTCAGATCAACTGTGCCCCCCAGATATCTTTTCTTTATAGATTTCCGCACAATTTTAGGCATAGTATAATTTGTACAGTTTGATTCTCACATCCATCATACGGTTATGAAAGCGAACCAAGAAAAGGCATCATTTCGGGTCAGAACAAGACTACACTAATCTCGCGAGTGGACGAAATCTTTTGATCGTCTTGACATTCCCCACCGCATCTCTGGTGTAGTCAATCCCCTGGACAACCAGCTCGACCAGCCACTCCAAGGCCAATGCAGAACAGTGTCCACCGATGTTGCGCTCAGGACGGGCCTGGTTAACAAAATAAGGTACGTGAGCGTGCCTCCGCTCATACTCCTGGAAGAGCTTAGACAAGTGCTGGTTGCGCGTGATGCTGACCAGTGAGGGATCGTTCTTGTCGAGCGCAAGGACATTCACATCACCAAAAAAGATGGTCCTGGTCGCGGCATGGGTAGGAGGGTGGATGACCCCAACAATCACAGCATGGAGTATCATCCCTTCCTCCTGGGTGGTTGTGGTGCTGACGACAGCTGGGTTTTTCACCCACGAGCAGAAAAGCGCCAGCAAGACCTCGTTGTCTCTCATTGGGTGGCGAACCCAGTTCGAAAGGACATCAAAGTGCCCAAGGGCAGCGTTCTGCTTAACCCGTGCAATCTTGCTCTTGATGCTGTCGAACATGACAGGCTTTGGGTGCACCTGAAAAAAAAATGTTAGCACGATTTAATGAAGCAAACGCAAAGGAAAAGGCAGGAGAAACTAGGAATCATATGGTGAATCGGCGTCCCAGTTGCCTTACAACACACTCCAACGCACGTAGAACAACATAGAGCTGTCTCCCCGCAGGGTCCACCGTAGGGATCAGCGCACGCAAAACTGCCTCTGCCCCCGAGCTCGTGATTGGCGGTGCATGAGTGCGTGGGCAAGGTGACCTCTGGCGAGACATGCGGACAGGGGCAGCAATGCGGACAAGGCTGATGTCATCTGCCGCCAGAGCAGCTTTCCTGGTGGCAAGGTCCCAGAGGTCGCTTTTCGAGATGCGCTTCAGGTCCCGATTTTTGCTGACCGCCAGGTCTCCCTCGGTAATGGCGTTTTTTTTCGCTGACTTTGGTGTTGGGTTGAACGCTGGCCAGGGCCCCAGGAAGTCCCGGTCGAAATGAGCCACTGCGCTGCATTTGCTGAAAAAACTCGGCACACTGATCTTGCCGACAAACGGTGCCAACAAGCTCTACCAACAATTGTTGCCAACAAGTTCTACCAACAAATCTTGACAACAGGTTCTACTCGCTATGACGCAAAGTAACCGGAATTTTAAAGAAACTCTGATTGTACATTAGTAGAAATGAAGCATTGTGTATTCTGGAAAGTAAATTCCTCATGTGAGTTTCGTTCCCTGGAGTGGTCCCAAGGTTCAAGGTGGTACCAAGGTAATTTTCGAAGATATTCATTCTCTCACGGTGCTGGCGCGGTTGACCTGGAGTTACAAGATTATCAGGACGAATTTCAAGGCAACAAGGGACTTCTACGGATTTTTAAGGTGTGATAGAGTCTTCTTCAATTTATCATGCTTGTAATGGCATCGAGCCAACGGTAATATACTGCAATCAGCAAACAATGTGATATTTGAGCCCAACTGCAGAACTCCTTCAAAATCTGACTCTATCACATCTTTCAAAATGTATGAAAACCTTTTCTGACAAAATTCTACATCATTTGGATGTGTCTAGATGCCGGTAGACTGTATTTATCCACTCTACTGATAAGACAAAGAGAGGTCTTTGAAAATAATCCATCGGATTCAAATTCTGGCTGATAGGAGTTGTAATCACTGAAGCGCGTTCCTTCTCGAGGTGACGCGACGCGCCCGGGTCCACAACCAGCACATCGGCCCGAAGCGCGTTCGTGGTCCAATTTGTAAGAATGACCTTGTTGACATAGGTGCAGCAACCCATCAACAAAGGAGGTACGACGTCGGATATTGTTGAAGCATCTGTCTAGGAGAGACTAAGCAACCAAGGGACATCCATTCCCCGCCAACATCACATGGTGTGACATTTTCGTGACGGGTCCGTCCTAATTAGGTGAATATAGAAAGAAAATTGCCGCATAAAATCTATAGACAACGAGTATCATATGATAAGAGCACTTGGATGAGAGGGCTTAGTGTATTGTGAGAATCTGAGGGAGGAGTTATTGATTTAACATCTCAAGCCCTCAACGTCGCAAGCAAATTCTTGCCAGGTCTATTCAAAATGTACAGTGAGGTCTACAAAATTAACTATGGGCTATTGACTCTGGGAGTACGCGATGTCCCCGGTACGTTCGGGCTGCCCAGGCAGCTTGTCGTCCATTTAGACCCTTGTAATATGCATCAACAAATTTTTTGGACCGATTCCGAACCTACGGTGAGTGAGAAAAATTGCGACACAACAATTGAAATAATGATTACCGGCGCATCATGTCAAGTGGTACAGAGTCCAGTGCCTCTTTAACATTGCGAAACGGAAATGGTTGGAGCCTTAACCAAATCAATATCTTCTGACTTTTCATAAATCTCACTATGTCGCATGCAAAACACAGTACTCTACATTTGTTGGTTTGTGTGCATAAATGTTGCATCACCAAAAGCGGGAGATCCTTCCATAGCCATATATGGCCTTCCAAGGTACGGCAGGACCAGAAACCCCGGAAGGTTTCACCTAGCCATGGACAGCAACCACAGCGCCTTGGAAGGTTCACCTGGCCAGGTGACCTTGGGGCCTTTGTATGCCTTCCAAGCTAGCCTTGCAAGGCCTTACAGTTGCGGCAAAAAAACTTGTCCCAAGCCGTTTGGGCTCATTTCTTGATCAATCACTTCAAATAAAACCCTGCCATGACTTTCTAGTGTTTTCATGAGCTTTTAGATAGTTTTCGCAATATCTAATCTCTGTCGTTGACCCTGAATAAAATAAATAAGGGCTTTCTGAGAAATCGACTTTTCAGAATCATCATGTATGCAGAAAAGATGTGTACAGCATGAAAGTACTTAGAAATGCGAGCATATTTGTATTTTAGTTCGTGTGGATTGATGGGGATTTAAGTTCAGAGTGTCCAGTGCAAATTGGCAACTTTGGCAGGAAATGGGTCAAAATTGCTCAAAATGGCCAACTTGCAGGCTTCAGTGTGAGCTCAAATCCCCATCAATCCACATGAACTAAATACAAATATGCTCGCCTTTCCAAGTACTTTCATCATGTATACACCTTTTCTGCATACATGATGATTCTGCAAAGTCGATTTTTCAGAAAGCCCTTATTTATTTTATTCAGGGTCAACAACAGAGATTATATATTACGAAAACTATCTAAAAGCTCATGAAAACACTAGAACGTCGTGGCAGGATTTTATTTGAAGTGATTTGATCAAGAAATGAGCCCAAACGGCTTGGGACAAGTTTTTTTTGCCGCAACTGTATATGGCCTTCCCCGTCAATCCCAATTCTGCCCAGGTCCCCGCCATTGTCCCAATATCACGAAACCGTTCGCGCACAGTAGGATAAAAGATAAAACAGTTGTATTGAGCACCGTAAAACTATACAATGTACAACAAGGGGTAAGCGTGCATCCCCCGACTGGAGAGTCCATGCGGCGAGCGCTCCCCATGGCAGCAAGGAACCCGGCGAGGTGCGCGACCAAGGTTGGAGGGATATGCCGGTAGAATGAGCTGTCGACATTGTGCTATGCCAACGATGATCTTGACCCTGAGTCTTGAATTCGTTGTGCAAACCGGTCTTTTTGATGGGTTTACGTTGAGGCAAGTGAATGCAGCGGCGGCGAATGTGACTTGAGGATCGGGTTGAGTGACTTGACGCTTTGGTTTTACCGCAGTCTTGTATGGCATAGTACTTGAATGCCGTTGTTCTTGAGCACCTTGAGCTCTTGGAGATGACTTGGAGAGACGAGCCAACTGCAAGTGCCGAGCGCAAGGGGAGCGAATGCAATTGGAGGATGACATTGAGTGGATTGACTTGGTTTTGTTTGAGTCTTATCCAGTGCTTGATGAGTCTGTGCTTCAAACCCCTAACCGATCTCGAGGAGCGACATCGTAGGCCGGACGCGGGGCCAAGTATCCAGGATCTTGAATTGGGTGTAGGAGAGGACTAGAGTGAGTTGCGAAAGATGAAATTGTGGGAATGGCTGAATATATTATGGCATACAATGTCTAGTCCTGTTGTTACCGCGCTGGCGCCTGGGCTCGAGGCGCTAAGGTTCTGGTATGGACGTCGTCGCCGAGGGAGATACACATGCGCCGGTTCACCAACCAGTTCGGCGCCACTCACTGGTACATGAAGCCATGGTCGTTGAAAGAAATTACGGCCGTGATGTGCGTCTTGTCTTTCCGTTTTTCGGAAACCCATTCATGCTGACCTTGCCAAATAAAGGATACTGTTTACAGGCATCTAGACAAATCCAAATGATGTGGATTTTTGCCAGGTAAGGCTTTAATACATTTTGAAAGATGTGATAGAGCCAGATTTGCTGAGAGTTCAGGGACGGATTCGAATACCACAATATTTCCTTAATGCAGTGTAATGCCATTGTCTCGATGTCATTGCAAGCACGGTAAACTAGGATATTGAAGATTCTGCCTCTATCACAACTTTCGGAATGCATAAAAGTCTTACCTCATAAAAATCTAGGTCATTTGAACATGCCTAGAAGCCGGTAGATTGAATTGACTCCTAAAATCACCCCAAACCAAGCTCACCAACTATATAATATTTTCGGAACTTTTTTTTTCTATCACTAATTGCGCACAAATTACGCCGAATTATCTGGCTATGTCTCATTTCAATCCGTGCAGAACTAATCGAGATATGGGCAAATCGGTCGCGACGATCAGAAAATGCCCAAAACCGCATTTTTCTGATTCGCGCCTTACAGCCAATGTCGAAGGTGCGAACGAAAATTTAAACAGCTGTAATATTAGTGAGGTTCTGCAAAGCCGCATGCGGCTGCACAAAGCCGCCTGCGGAAACATCTTTGTTCCGACACTCCAAAGACAAAATTCAACGAAAATCATCGTCCAAATAGAGTTACGGAGCCAGATCTTGAAAATTTGTCCAATACATAAAATAGGAGCCAATTTGAGGCAGAATTAAGCGGTCCCCGCGTACCAAAAACCGAGGTTAGAAATGTGGCTCCGTAGCTTTGTGCGGTGCGCATTTACGCACGACTTGCCCAGCAGAACCGAAGAGATTCATCAACTTTTGAAACAGTTATACGCTTTTTACTCGCTGGGGATGAAATCAATTGGTACCACACGAAAAATGCCCTAGTATTTTGGGGGTTTTTTTTTTGCTCGGGCTGTGGGATAAATTATGGCGCTCTGAAAACATAGATATGCTTAAACGAATCAAAGTGTTTGAAACTGTGACAAATGTCACACATCTGTGACTGTCCGCTCGTTGAACCAAGTCGATGCGGTACGGGACAATGTGGACACCTGTGCCTCGAGAAAAAATCACAAAATATTCTGCTATACCACCACACCAGACTACACCCCTCAAGCTCCTCAGATTTAAAAGAATCAATCAGAAAAAGCTCAATTTACGGTAAATACCAGGTTGTGCGCGTAGCTTAGTACGCCGAAAACCTTTAGCGACAGCCAAAGGGAGGTTTTAATGCAATTAGGCAGGATTTTGAACCCTTCACAGCACTGGTCTCTTATCTGCTCGCGAGGGGATAGCCCTGACCTCTGTGTACATTGCCATATACTCAGATTCCGTTCAAGGGCATTTTTGGCTTTTCTTCAGCGTGAACGATGGCTGACATTTTGAAAAGTGTGACCTGAGGCAATTCAAATGGCCGGCATTTTAAAAAACGAGACCTGAGGCAATTGAGGTGCATTCAAATGGCTGACATTTTAAAAAGTATGATCACTCGGCTTCGAGTAATTCCAGTCTCAGAGCGGTTTTTTTAGGCGCGCGACTCGCGAGGCGATAGTCCTGACCTTTGTGAACATCGACATATGCTCAGATTCCGTTCAAAGGCATTGTTGGCTTTTCTGCAGCGTGAACAATGGCCTAGATTTTGAAAAGCATGACCTGAGGCAATAGAGATGCATTCAAATGAGTGACATTTTAAAAAGGATGACCTGAGGCAATATGCATTCAAATGGCCACCATTTTAAAAACCGTGACCTGAGGCAATAGAGATGCATTCAAATGGCCACCATTTTGAAAAGCATGGCCTGGGGCAATAGAGATGCATTCAAATGGCCGCCACTTTGAAAAGCATGACCTGGGGCAATAGAGAGATGCATTCAAATGGCCGGCATGTTAAAACGCGTGACCTGAGGCAATAGAGAGAAGCATTCAAATGGCCGGCATTTTAAATGCGTGACCTAAGGCAATAGAGATGTGCATTCAAATGGCTGGCATTTTTAAAAGCATGACCTAAAGCAGTAGAGATGTGTGTTCAAATGGTTGGCATTTTGAAGGCATGACCTGAGGCAATAGAGATGCATTCAAAGGCTGGCATTTTAAAAAGCATGACCTGAGGCAATACTCGTCATCTGCAACCCCGCCGTTCAGAGGCTGATGCAAATCGGTCGGGAGACCGATTAAACCCGACGCTGCCGAGCAGAGAAAGCGTCGGCAATCTGAGGCTATTTCCGGCGAAATGAAAGCCTCGGAATGACCGATTTTTCAAGAACAGACACGCTTGGTGACTGTCCCAGTGAGTGCAGAAGTTGGCTCTGGTTAGCCCCTCAGATGAATGCCAAAAATTAAGACCTCTTATAAAAAGATGTACAGTCTATGAATGAAGGTTTGGTCCACTAGGAATTTCGAAAAAACCTCAAAAACTTGCTAAATCAGCGATTTAATTAAAGTGTCCCATTGACCGGTTGAAAACTGTAGTCTTTGATGTGGCGGGCAGACTCGGAAAGCGAAAGGAAATTGAACTGTTAAACTCGGCGGTCCGTTTCAACCCCCTCAGTGTGTGTTGGGGACAGCAGAAAAATGATTCGAAGGTCCTCCCGAGCCAGGCAGCACAGGATCGATGAGATGCTGCGCTGGATGTGCATGCATGGTTCCAGAACCTGCAAAGATTTGTGGAATTGCGGGGTAAATTTCTCTGTGGGACCCTGAGAGAAGGCATTCCATGCCAGTGAGCCTTATTCCAGTAAAAAAATCGTACCCATTCCGCTTCTGAACCAGGACGAACCAAAATATTCCGGAGGATTTAAATTGAGAACTGCCCAAATGCGGAAATGTTATACAGCTCGGTTCGCCGGGGGTCAATTTGTTTCTGAGTTCCTCTCTAGACTCGAACCAGTCCAATCCTCAAGAGATCGAAGACAGTCGTTCGATCAGTGATGGATAGGGACTGGAAGATAATCACGCGTTTTAGTACAGTCGGAAGTTGCCGAGATTATTAAAAAACTTAGACAAAATTTCGCGAAAACTCAGACATCGACCTCGTCTTTTCAAAAATAGTAAGAGACAGTTTTGTAGACAACTGGATTCTAAGACTTCCTATGTTTTCAGAGTTTTGATTCAAGTAAAATCGAGTCCTCTACGACACGATTACTGTGCTGGGCCTTGTGGCTGTGCCCATAGCTGTGCACGTCGCTCCCACGCCCTGCCTCACGTGGGCTAAAAGGGGCGAAAAGATTCACTCATTGAGGACACAGTTTTAAAAATATAAAATTTTTAAGAACATAGGAGCTCTTAGAATTAAATTCTCTACAGAACTGTCTCTTACGAATTTTGAAAGAAGGAAGTCGGTCATCGACCCTCGTCGAAATTTCTCTAAGTTTTTTAATGATCCTCGGCAACTTCCGACTGTACTAAATCGCGTGATTATCTTCCAGTCGCTATTCTACCGGTATGTTGATCGACTGTCATCAACTTACACCGGTTTTCCGATAGCGACTGGTTCGAGTCTAGTTCCTCTCTCGGTGCTCACGCCGTTGGCGCGGCCAAAACATCCGTGAGCATTCCACTCCTGCGGCTCGAAGATGCAAAATTGTGAGCACGCAGGGCCAAACGCAGAAAATATTGTGCAACTTGCTTTGGCGGGGGTTAATTTGCCTGAATTTACGCCGGTTGGCTCGGCCAAAAGATCGGTGGGCATTCCACTCCTGCGCCTCGAAAATGTAAATTGTGAGAAAGCAGGGCCAACTATTGTACAACTTGCTTCAGCAGGGGTTAATTTGCCTGAAGTTTATAATGGAAAGCCTCCCGGTGTTCACGCCATCGATTCAGTCAAAAAATCGGTGGGCATTCCACTCCTGCTGCTCGAAGATACAAAGTTGTGAGCAAAGCAGGGCCAAACACAGAAAATATTGTGCAACTTACTTCGGTGGGGGTTAGTTTCCCTGCAATTTATGCTGGAAAGCCTCCCAGTGTTCACGCCGTTGATTCACCCAAATTATTGAGGAGCATTCCACTCCTGCGGCTCGAAGATGCAAATTTATGAGCAAGCAGGGCCAAACACGGAAAATATTGTGCAACTAACTTACTTCAGTGGGGGTTAATTTCCCTGAAATTTAGCTGGAAACCCTCTCAGGGTTCACGCCGTTGATTCGGCCAAAACATCGGTGGGCATTCCACTTCTGTGGCTTGAGGATGCAAAATTGTGAGAAAGCAGGGCCAAAGACGAAAAATATTGTGCAACTTACTTGAGCGGTCCTTAATTTGCCTGCAATTTATGCTGGAAACCCTCCTGGTGTTCACGAATATTTCAGGGCATCTAATGGGGGTATATGAGTTTATTTTGTCCTGCCGAGCGAAATTGGTGAGAGAGGTACAAAAATGTGTGGCGCGATCACTGCCTCTACTGCAGGTTGGTTGCTCTGTCGAGTCTGTGAAATTATCTTGTACGGAAAATGGTGTATACAGCCCCGGAACGTCCCGGGCTGAGTCCTTAGTCAGAAACACTGTCAACTCTACCGGTTTGCGTGTTTCCTGACCATTTCACCCTCCTGACAAGCATAAAGCATGCCAGAAGCCATATTAGTCTCAGGCCAGACTGCCACGACATCCCAATCTGAGTGCCCTGTCGTGATACTCTGGGTAACAGCCCGTAAAATAGCCGAAACCATTCGCTATGTTTTCTCGGTTTTGAAGGGTCTCGCTCGCGCAGAGGGGCCGGCCAAAACCAGACCTTTGCTGAGGTTGAATTGCAATAGGCCCCGTGAAGCTCCCCTAAAGGGCTGTCTAAGTCCTACTAGAATTTGGCGGGTCAGTTTGATCGCCGGTTTTTTTCTGAAGAGGCAGAAATTTGTGCAAAAGCTCCTAATACATCCCCCAACATTCAAAAGTTCCATGGCTTCAGCCATCGTTGAGGCCCAGTCAAAAGCGGTCCTGCTGATTTCTGCTGAGATCGGCTGAAAACGACTGATCTGCTGCCAGCAGATCCTAGCATTTATTTTGGACTATAGCAGATTTAAAAAGTGCTGAAATTTGCTCACGTATGCTAATTTCTGCTGAATCTGCTGGAATCGTCCGTTCCTCGCCGCCATACAATATTGCGTTTAAAAAAATGATATATTCAAATACTCATACTAGCTACGGTACACCGCCGTACTTACACTACTCACCTCCCCAGCCGCCGCGGGATAGCAATGGCCGAAACCGAATCTGCGTCCAAGCCTAACACCGTCACCTCGTCTCAAGGAATATCCAGACTGCATGCCAGGGTGTTGCGGTGGTCGTATGTCGCCGTGGTCGCGGGTTTCGAAGATAGTCAGGGAATCGCAAGGCAGTCGAGAAGGCGAGCGGTGGTCAATAGAGGATGCGACGGAGGCGGAGAGAATTTGGAGGACGTGCTGGTCGCAGAACAGAGGCGGGACATGTTCGTGGCGCATTAGTAACAGTCTCGGGTTGCAACAAGTACATACCACAAGGCCAGAACGATGCAACACATATAATTTATCACCAAGAACCTGTAGTGACTCGCGTCAACGACGCCATGAGAAGTGCAGATGGCGTGTACTCACCGAGTTTCCAGGAAGCCCGCATCGCGTCGCGCAACCGCCGACACCTTTAGCGCAAGCGCGAGAGCCCAAGCCAGATACTCACTAATCCATTCCAAGGCTGAACACGTCCCGAGCCTGCGAATTGGGTCGCGTCCAGAAGCTGTGTGGCTAGGCTGCGAGTCGTGCAGGTGTATACTATTGGACACATACCTGGGAGAAAGAAGACCACGGAGAAGACACCGGTATGCAGGAGGAGAAGGAAAGGAATGGCCAACCCGGCCGCGTCATCGTGGCAAGAAGCAAGGAGATTTCAAACTCCGCTTACCCGACACTACTTACATAAAATTATATATCTTGCAAAATTGTTCCAAAAATCTTCCAGCTTTCAAAAAATTCGTTCTGCTCCAAATTCAGCCAATTTTTTATGACGTCGTAATTTTTCTCGGAAGTAGTTGCAGATTTCAGCAGATGTAGCAGATCTCAGCATCATCAGCCATTTTCAGCCGATCTCAGCAGAAACCAGCAGGACCGCTTTTGACTGGGGTTGAGGTATGAGCGATTTAGTGAAAAATCCCCACAATATTGCATCGTCAATCCCATGAGCATTTTCTGAGATTACATGAGAATACATCCACATAAGGTTACTAGAATATGATGTCAACCTTGAGTCAATGTTTTCAGAACATTTTGGTCAGAAATGTCTCTTAAATGTCATGCTTGACATATGTTCCATATTTTATACAACATTTCGAAGATATTGAACCAAATATTCCAGAAATATGGGTCACGAATGGCGGTGTAGGGCAAATTTCCGGCAAAAAAAATTATACGGGCCGATAGGCAGCTCTCATGGCTACAATTCTGACGATATATTGACCCGAGCGAGATGAAATCTGGACTTCACATCTACATCAGCTGAATTCGGCCGTATAAGAGCTCCATAACGAGCTAAAATCAAGCGAAACGAGCGAGAAGTGACCGAGAGAAGAGGAAGACGAGATGATGCGTCTTCGGTGTGCGCTTGAAAAGGAATGCACTTGAAAAGGAGACAATGAAAGCGAGAAACTGGCCGGAACGATTGGCACAGTAAGGAAGGGCACAAAATGCGGTTCGAATGCGCCTACTTTCAGCAGAATCGGACCAGAGGAAAGAGACTTGCAAGTCTATACTCGCCTTTTCAAGTACTTTCAGCCTAAATTCACAGTTTTCCCCTGAGATCGACTCCTAAAATTGGTCTCACCGAAAATGCATAAATAATTATTTTTGAGAGAATTACCATATTTGGCAACTGGGTGAATAGTCTATGGACCTCCAAAACACCCATATTTTATGTCCACATTTTATTCTCGGTCATTTGATGCTCATACGTGCACAAACCACCCTGCTCATGCCGCCACAGTACAGGTTCGGTGATTCGAGTAATATCGGTGCGGGGCCGCTTCGCGGCCCACCACTTCGGACACCACCAATCACGATTTGTTCCTTAAAATTGTGGGAATGGCCATGCTCAGCTTATACGGTCTTTCTGCTACCACCCATACGTCACCCACACCGAGCGTTACAATATAAGGACAATGGAACAAGACCTGAAACCAGCAGTCTCACGCCGTGGCCCAAGCGCGTCAAGGAATCCGCGTCAACCGCCGCCGATACGGCGGTTGGGTACGTCCTCCGATTCTGTGCCGGAAATTGCCGTTGCAATTGATTCGGACCGGATGGAATAAGGTCCTTACAGCACCGCCTCTCTTTATAATGAAGAGCTTCAAGGCCCTAGCATTACCGGTTGCCATACAGCACAAGATAGCTTCGCCGTCGAGTACGCGTCTGACCAGGTTTTCTTGTGAAGGATAGAGCCCGTCCTTCCATTGTGGAATTTGCTCTTTGACGATTTTGCGGGTGGTCCGGAGTCCTTCGGGGTCACGCCAACGATACTTGTGTGCCAAGGTGGCCGACAGAGAGCGAGGGAGGCCAGAGGAAGCAGGAGAATAGTAGCGGCAAAAGGCCGTGGGAAAGGAATTCAAGCTCCGATGATTTGCAATAAGCAGGCCACCGATACACGGTGGCGCGGTTAACTACAGACTAGCAACTCCCTCGGTGCCAGCAACTTCAGTGAACGACTGTGTGACCCGGCCCTTGCCACGTGCTTGCCGTCCTGATTGGGAGAATGGATTATTTCTCGGGTTGGTCTTTTAGTTCTTTCTCATTTCCATTAGCTACAAGCATGGCTGGTCAGTAGGTCACTAACAGTCAGTATATATGGTGGTGTGTGTGGCCACAATTGAATTGGTGCCCCACTATAACCAACTGAGCTAAAGTGAAATGATAAGACAGGAAAATATCAGGAATATACCATACTTGCACAAACAGGTCGGCAGAGCGCTTGGGATGCAAACTAAGCTCCCGAACAAAATTGCCGATAGGCGGAGCAATATGCTGGGTCTCGGTGGTCCGGTATGTGATGCCGATGGAGAGGGGACACACTCTAGAGCGTGTTCTCTCAATTTCTGTGTGTGCTTTCAAAAATGATGACATCTATGAGAGCTATCATGGCAATGCTTTCTATGAAACTATATAGACTGAGTGGCGACTATGGCCGTCTATGTGGCAACTCCCACCCCTCCCACCTTTCTCTATAGACGAGCCTTTGCTATGGCGTCTTCTGTGTCTTTCTTGGTCTCTCGTGATCTTTGGCGAAACTTCAGGTTTTCCTGATGTGCAATCCTCTGGACTTTCTTCCGGGTCTTCATTGACCGCATCCATCTGGTCCCGAATAAATGTAGCAACGGTCCGACGATGATCATGCTTGGCGAGCTGCAGAGGTTCAACCTGGTGAGGTGCTGGGAATCAACACAAGAAAACACTTGCCTGCGGAGTCACATCGTTGAAATTTGTTAACCGGTGGTAGGTTTCGCGGATTGCACCGTACATGGATTCACTGGTCTTTGTTCCAAAGTTGCAGCTCGCTCCCTTTTTTTCGATGTTATCAAAGACATCGGGAAGTTCCAGTTCTTCTCTCCATGGATTGTTCCCTCGCAAGCTGTGATATATTTCCGGAGGAAGATTTAGCATCAAATGACTTGTTGTCGCGGGCGAAGCTTACCTTCATTACTGAGTCAAGCGTGAGGAGTCACCCGCTGTCATTGGTTCTACATTAACCAGAGTTCCATTCATTGGGCGTTCCCATACCTGTATTGATCTGATCATCAGTTACGTAGAGAGGGTCCAAGCTTCAGGATTTTTTCTTTCGAAAGTTACGCAGAAAGGCCCAATTCGTCCAGAAAAATACTTACTTTTGGAATTTCCTTTTGGGGAAGGAAGTGCGCTCTCACGGTAGTCCGTATCTGACATTTTCATCATCGGCACCCCTTGGGGCAGAGAATCCTCGAAGGGACTGTAACGAAGAGGTGGGTCGATTAGTTCTAGAGATTTGAGTGAAAAATCATGGTGCTAGCTCACCTTTGCCCGGGCGAAGGTATTTGATGACATCACGCGATTCGGTGCCGCCCCGACTCGAGGCGCCCAGGTAGCATCGGGGGACTTTGAAGATGAGCCACGGGGATCTTCCTAGTCCTGTAGAGAAGGGTGGGTCGAGTTTGAAACGAAATCAGCGAAGTACTTACCAGCTCTGAGCGCTCACGTGAACATTTCTGCTCCAGAAATCTGTGAGCAGGGCTTTTTCAGCTTACAGATTTCTGGAGCAGAATATCCCCGTGAGGACACTCACGCCAGTTAACGAGAGGACGGCAAAGCCATGTGTCGTGTCAGGGAACGTGCATGGTGACACGCCGCGACAGCAGTAGGTCGACACGACAATCCGGTGCACGAGGGGAACGCGTGTCGCGCCACCAACGCGCTGCACACGATAATCACGCGCGACGCCAGAGAGCTTGTGGCATGCGCCGTCCGCCGCGGGGCGCTTGCGTTTCGGGGCGGCGGTACCGTTGGTATTCCCTGTACCGGCGGTAGGCGCAGAGGCAGAGACGGAGGGCGAGGCAGCGGCGGGGGAGGACGCAAACGTGCTGGTCGGAGGTGTACGTAGTGGGCCATCGGGCTCAGGTGCCGCTTACGCTGCACTGTTCTCATGCTCTTCTCGTCGCTGGCCCATACACATTCACATTTACGCCATAAGCCATGTTCTGTCCGCACCTTCCTGTACCGCTGGCTGCTGCGTCTTTGCGAGGTCGCGCCGACACCGCTTTCTCACTCGTTGATTTCCTGAGGTTCTGGCCCACTATCTCCGCCTTCACTTACTCCAAGCTGAGGCCATGCTCGGAGGCCACCTCCAATTTGCAATCCTACGGCAGTCGTTTAAAACGACTCGATGATTACGTAGCACGCTGGAGCAGCCTTTCCTCTCTATCCGCCGCTTTTCTCGCTCGCGCACTCCCCCGCACGGAGGCAGCTCGCCTTTCACCCCCAGAAATGTTATGCTACAGAGATCCTCGGGTTCAGCACTTTCAAAACTGCATACCATGCCTGGTGTATCTTTACCCGCTGTCTATGCTCCGTTCACCCTATACCCCACCCCACCCATATTTGCCGTCCTATTTCCTCCGTTCCGCCTCTGTCTCGCCCTTCGTGGAGTCCCGCAATTTTGACGCCCCTTACAAGGCTATGCTGCCGCCCGAGCATCCTTCCAAGTCCTATTCCCAGAAATTCCGTGTCACCGCACTCATGTTTCAAGTCTAAAGTTCCGCTGTGTCTGTGCACTGTTCCAGCTCGCTCGTACGCCGCACTCGGGTCGGACGCGCTAACCTGTTGACCATTCTGCTACTTGCGTACCAATTCCTCGACTCCCGTGGTTATCTCAATGTTCTGCTGCACTCGTACATGTTCTGCTTCCAGTCTAGGCTCCATCCTTGATGCCTACCTTTGCATACCGCGCCCATGCACCGCCCTATCTTGTGCGCACGTATATTGCAGCTTCGCACCTTCCCAGCCCGTGCTCGTACGTGACAGCACTCCGAGGTCGAGATGCACTGATGCTGATTTTGAAACCTTGAGTTCGAGAGTTATCACTCAACTGCGCCCAGACTGGAATGTGTCCGGTCTACAGAATGTACCTGTCATAGTTTCACAGAATTAATTAAAAGATGCATTGAATGAGAGAGCTGCGCGCGCATACGCAGCCCGGTCCGGACAGGTATTATGCTCGAGATACGCGAAGCAACGGCCAAACAGTGACCGATCCTGGACTCCGCGAACATCTTCTGTCTAAGATGCATTCAGGAGAGACAAATTATCGTCTCGGGCGTCTGCCGCTTGCAGTAGGAATGCCGGTAATGATCACACAAACTTCCGATGTGCAAAATGGTATTGTGAACGGTACAACCGAAATCATAAAACAGATAAGATATACTACGAACCAGTCAGGTGAAAGATATGCTCAGTCATGTGTTGTATACGTACCTGACATGTCCGGCCCGCCGCTTCCAAATCTCCCTCCAAAGCACGCTGCGGTTCTGGCAGAAACGGTGGATATGACCTTCAAGCATCCAGATTCGCACAGGAAGTGTGTGATAAAACGCACTCAGCTGCCGTTCACTGCGTTCAAGGCCCCCCTAGACTTACCATCTGGCAAGGTCCCTATGCTTAGCTGGGCAGACGACATCTGTCTAGGGGCATACACAATCTCTGTGTAGCTCTGTCTAGTTCTGTGTAGCTGTGTGTAGATGTGCGTAGGTCTGCCAAGGTATGTATATGTCAGGCTAGGTCTGCCTAGCTTCCTAGACTCACCTTCTCGGAATAGAGTCGGAAGTGTTTGAAAATTTAATTTTTGGTTGAATAAACACGGGACTGACCACAGTGTAGTTGGGTAGAGATGAGTTTAGGTACCTGCACTGGCCTACACAGGGTCAGCTTAGGTGACCTATACACAACTGGTCAAGCACTACGCACACCTTGCCACAATTGTGATCAGGTCGGTCTAGTAGACCTACACAGAGTCTGTTTAGCCTCCTAGGCATTCCTTTAAAGACCTATACACACCTTTACAGACTGAGGCTACGGGGGCCTTGAATGCAGTGGTTGGTACCAGCTTTTGTGGTGACGGCGCACAAGGCTCAGGGAAAGACCATGGACGCAATAATAGCAGATTTGGAAAGCACTCGCGGAACCGAGTCGCCTTACGTCATGCTATCCCGTGCGACTTCTTTGCGCGGTATTTTCATCCTCCGCCCATTTCGCAGAAAGTGATTCAGTGTCACCCTAGTCAAGATGTCCGCTCAGAATTCAAACGGCTGGATATCCTAACCCACCAGACACTGATGGACTCTGGGAATGCTGCAGAGGCTGCCGACGCACAAGCATACTTGGTCAATGCATTCTCGGCAGCTGCCCTTCCAGCCGAAATCGACCCTGACTACGATGCGGAGCTCTATCAAGATCCGAGACGACTTGCAAGACTCCAAGGAACCCATGCGTGGCTCATGAGCAGCGCAGAGGCACCTCTGCAACCAAAGAGGGTGCTCAATCGGCGTGTTCCATCTGCGTCCTCTGTCTTTGTGTCCTCTGTCTCTGCGACCGCTGGCCAGAAGCGTTCCATGCCTGACTCCGGGACCGACGTTTCAGGTGGTCGCCGTGTCCGTAATAAACGGGGATAATTATCCCTGACCCTGGTGCGTCAATAATTTTCACTAGCCAAATCCGCTGAATTGTTTCAAGATCCCTCCGACTTTCTCTCTGGCTCCTGACATAAATTGGAGAGGCCCGACGCTCACGCTCACTCTTTCCTATCCCCGCAGTCTCTTAGTTTTTCTGTTTCCACGACCCGCCTTTGCCGCTGCCATGTCCGACCGCCTCCAGGAACTAATCCTGCGCCGTACTCTTGCGGACGAGAATGGCCTTACCATCTTTGACCGCTACACCGACGCGCTGGAGAAGATGGGGAATGCCAACCTTGGTGCCAATGACTTCCAGAAGACCTTCGAGCGTGTCACTGACGAGAAGGGCAAATTCGTCTATATCACCAAACCAGGCGGCACGGAGTTCTGTGCCAATATCATCGCTGAAGTCGGGTCTGCAAGCCAAGGCACCTGGATGCCGGCGTATCCGAAGAAAAACCCCCCCCCCAATTGGTGCGTGGCTGCATTGCTCTTGACACATCATCTCATGTTGTCCTGTAGCCCTTCGGCGATGAGCACAATCCTCACCGCATGGTGATCGCTGCGCGATGCCCCACGGGTGCGACGCTGAAGATGGAAGACGCCCACAAGGAGTTCCTGGCCTGCCTCGACGGCACTCGAGACATCGACGAAGGTGTTGAGAAGGAGAAAGGTCAGGTCAGTACTGCGAGTGCATGGTGTTCATCTTGATAGCTTATGCATTATCCCAGGAATTCCACCTTTTTGAGTGGACCAGCCGCGAGGAAAACGACAAGAAAAAGCCGGCAGATCTCATCCTGCTGCGCTTGAAGCCCACGTACGATGTTTGTCATTATGTTTTCCCTTTGCTGGACTATGAATTAACTCTTGCATAGAAGCCTTATCCTAACCGAGCTCGCAGCCCCGCCAGACGCGTGAGGAACTCGAGATCGACGTCTCCTGGTGGAGGGGATAATGATGTTGAGATGGCCGGTGACGACAGAGCGGCTACCGGTGAGTAGAACACTTTCTGTCATTCCGCTGTGGTGACCAGTAGTTCTTGTCAGCTATTGCGGCTCGCAAGGTCGGTGACACGTACTTGCCCGACATGCTTCCCGACCATAAGGGCGAGTACTTTGCCCATGAGAAGGCTAAGCTTGTTCAGCGTCCGTACAAGGACGAAGACGGCATGCTTATCGCACCATACGAGATTTATTCGAAGCCACTGAAGGGACCCTATTCTCTGTGCAAGTCTCCTTATCGATGTACGTCATGAAGGCGCCAATGGGTACCAAGCTTAAGGATAGTAAGGTATGTCGACAGTGATACTTATCTTCAGAGCCGCATTTCCATCATTATGCCAACAGATCTACCACGTCAACGTGGAGAAGCTCACTATCTTGGACCCGGGCTACGGTGCGGCATGGAGACCTGCGATTCCGACGCTGCCGACGAATGCACCCGCTACCCCCAAGTCTAAACGGGTTCAGGACCGAGACACTGCCGTCGACAGCGCTTTCGATGACCTCTCACTGCGTTCCAACCTTTCTAGACTCAGCCTGAGTGTAGGGACCCAGAAGTAGCTACACCGATGATTGAGGCTAGGTGCCTACAGCATAGCCTGTGGAGATCTGCCTAGCTCTGGCTAGGTTAGTGTAGGTCGGTCTAGGTCTGGGAGGGTCTGTGTAGGCCGTCACAGGTGCTTGTAGCCACCTACAACAGGGGGAAGGCATGCAGATACTCAAAATATTAGCTAATGGAACTGTTGCTCCGCGAGTTCTCCGGTGCAACTGTCCGAAAATCGCACTACAACTAGTCCCTGCACAGCTGAATTTTGAGGATCACAGTGTACAGAGAAACTTGAGCTTAAAACTTGATGGTCTCCATGGAACTGCAAGCAATGTGCAAGACAAAAAAAAACATTCAAAAGGGAAGTCTAGGTCTGTGCAGCTGAGTTTAGGGAGCTAGCCTCGCCTTCCATAAGCTACCCTCATCTACACTTACCTGAGTTTAGGGGCCATACTGGGTACTCCAGAAGCCAAACGAACATTACGTGTAGTGGCCTAGATGGGGGGCTGTGTAGTGATCTACACCGACCTAACTCCATCTAGCCTCAGCTGAGTTCTAGGACGAGTCGGAACGCAGTGTCTCCCCGTCCAAAAGGAGGCGCTCTGATTAAAATGTCAGATCTTAGTCGCTCGTTAAAATTGAATTCAGTCACTCCTTTATAGCTTTACTACTCAAACACTCTCAGTAATAGTAATAGTCCGTTCAATATGAAGTATTTTTTGACAGCATGGGATTTCGTCGTGTGAAGACCTAAGAAGCGGTGTAGATAACCGGTAGCGGGCCTCGCCGCTCGTCGGCCTTACCCGCTTTATCCTTGAATCCTGGAGCACTTGTTATGTTAGCTTTACGGCTCCTGCGGTGTAGTACACCATTCCGGGTCGAATGTGTACCCTATAATTTTGTTCAATTCGACACGGACCGGGAATTTCTGAGGACCGAAAAAATCTGATAAATCGAGAAAAAATTATTGCCGCAATGAAAAAGGTCGGCCGTGACGCGTGACCGTCAAATTGAATGAAATTATACGGTATCTGCATCTTCTGTCCTCTGCAACGTTCCGAACACGCCGTGATTGTTAGCAACCTGCAAAAGCAGGCCCCGAGAATATATAGAGGTCGGAGGTAAAGCTAAAGATAATACATGGTTGTAATGAAAAGTCCAACGAGAGCGAACGAAAGGATCAGTTGCTCTATGTCAAATTGCGGGCATGATCCTGTGTCTGACAATCTGAGAAAACTACTTCGAGTCGTTCTTTCCCCTCCCGTATATTGTAGAATTTCAAGTTTGGATTGATAATTTGCATTTTTGCAATAGTGAAGATAATGTTTTTGATTGTTACTTGGGAGTCTGCATAAAGTGGACCAGTAAAACAGGAAGAACCATGTTTGATTTGAAGAGCAACTGCAAGAAAGGCATAGTTTGACAAGGATGTGACTTGTTCGGAAATGTTCATTTCAATCGTGATGAAGGGGAAGACAAAGGAGCTTAGAACTTCAGAAAAAAAAGACAATGCTTTTCTCATCTGAATTTCACTGGGATGGAGGGGTAGGTGTAGATCCTTGAGTTTGACTAGCTGTTGTACAAATGAAACTGCCTTGGGAACATTCTGCTTGTCAGCGGGATCTAAAAGTTGTTTTGCTTGCTGTTCATTGACCTCTGGCAGAGCAGCCAGGTGCTGATCTATATCATGTGGTTGAATATTTGTTGCTCTAATCATGACCCCAGGTTTCGCAATAATGTAGCATCACCTTGAAAAGCCTATCAGGAAAAAGATATTCACTTGGTAGCTACAAGGTCAGATCAGTAGCACCAGTAGTCCCAGTAGCGCTGAGCGCAAGACTAGTAGCATCTAGTAGCGCTGGTAGCGCTTCACCTCGGATCAGTAGATCTAGTAGCGCATCACTCACGGATCAGTAGCGGCGGGTAGCATGGATTTAAAAATAAAACCCTCCCCAGCCATCGGGTGGTTGGTGCAACTCATCACCATTCCATATCCCCCGCTTGCATGCAATTCGGGCATTTCTGAGTTTGCCCTGAAGATACAGACTTGGGCCGAAAAGATGCAAAGTCAGTTCAAACTCCGCGAGCACGTGCAACATTGCGTGATTGTTTGGAGCACCAAACAGAGTTGGTTGATCATCGTCTCTTTCTCTTTTCCCCCATCACCCCCCCCAGTTGTCTCCCATCGTTCCGCTGCTGCCTCCAAGGTCTTCCTCCCCAAGCCCGTTCCATGTCCCCGTTGCTGCCTCATTGTCCTTGACTCCGCGCCGTGACCATTCACACTCGCCCTCCAGCGGCAATCAGTGTAGCTGGTCCATCCCTCCTTGTGCTTCACCGGCCTCTCAGCGAGATCCAGCAAGCACCCACCACTCTTCAAATGTTATCTTATCTGTCAAAGCCCTGGAACCCGGGTCCAATTCCCACAACGTGTTCCCCCACCATGCGCTCAAGCACCTGGTTCCTTGATTGTCCGTCCTGCAAGACTCCCGGGATTCCTCGACGTCAAGCCCTCCTTTGCTCCTCTCTGCTCCCCTCCCTGCTCTCACTGCCTTTCCCACGTCGCTTCCGCATACATGTTCATCGTTCTGCACTCGAGCTACATGTGGCGTTTACCCGCATGAATAATGTTTTGGCCATTCAACTTTTTGAGATCCCGGTATGTCCCGTTTGATGTTGTAGGCATCCTCTTACTCACTGTTCTTTTCCTTAGCTTCGCTTAGCTCAACTGCCTTCGGGAAATGGCTCCGTTGTAGCGGACCTTGCCTGCCCGTTGTAAACGCTACGTGAGATTGACAGCCCTGTTACGGTACGTTCCCCACTTCCTCCGTGTTCCCTTTGGTCCTCATTTTATCCATTCTAGTCGAATGTGTCTGTAGTTACGGTCTGTATACCTGTATTCTGTAGATTGAATGCAACTGTATTTCGACATTTCTATTGCATCGGGCAAATGAAGAACTACGGCTAACTACGCCCAACTATACCAGCTACAAGCTGCTACTGGACTGATACCAGGCGCTACCAAGGTGCCTTGCTAAATCTACCACCTGCTACCAAGAGTCAGCTTCTGGCTACCGGCCTCTACCAAGGGGGGGGACTTGTCTACCAGGCTACCCTGGCTACTGGCGCTACGGAGTGCAACCTAGCCAAGCGGTTTTTTCCTGATGAGATGAGGATATAGGACAGCCGACACAGCGACACATCTTTCAAATCCGACACATGTCAGAAGCTGTCAGAAGCTGCGACACAACTTTGAGAATATCCGACACACTCAGAAAGAGCAGCACAATTCTGAGAATATCCAACACATTGATGTGTCATTCAGAAAACCCGACACATGGTCACGGATCTGGCTGAACCCGGTCATGACTCGTCACTCACTTCCTCCCACCATGTCGATGTTCATGTATTCCTACTATGAATGAGCTCGAGAGGCTGTTGGTGCGGCTTCCGGGCATCCTTTTGGATATCTTTCGCGACGAGGCACGTCCAGGACACTTGCCTCTCTCACCGTATTGACTGGCCGCTTTCCATTAGTCATTCACACGGAATTTCAGCGTAAACAACCGTTGGGTTAATTTGGACGACCTCAAATCATAGCTCCATGCGAATCAGCTATCTTCCTATCTTTTGGGGGACGAGAGCTCCGAAAATATCGGCGTGTGCGTAGCGTGTGGTATTCTTGCATGCTTATTATTGACTGTCGTTCTTCGGGTCCTCCAGCGGGCCACCATTCCTCGACCAATCGCCTTATGATATACATATCTGTTCTTTTTTCCAGGATACCACCGTCCACGACCTTCCTATTGATTCCTCTTTATATCGTACCATATCTCTGTATTTTGTATCTTTGGCGGCTCCAGAGTAGGCCATCTCACAACTGTGTGTAGTTTCAATCGTCTCAATCTTTTTCTGTCTCTGGGAAAGTCGATGTCAGTTCGGAGTTTCAATTTTCCATCCCGCTCCAAAGGAGACCAGTACTTGCAATACATCGATTAGACGCTGCGTATCCTGGGTCACGCAATCGCCGATTCTAACAGGAAACGTGAAAACCATGATCCTTGGGGGCTGGCGAAACTCCTGAATTTCAGTGTCAGAATTTCGACTCGGTTCAGATGTAGGATATCACAATTGTATTTCCGTCATACTCTGAAGTGGCCCGTGGCCTGAGTCGCATTAAGTACACGGCACCACAATTCACCCCAAAGGCAACTCTCTCAGGCCTTCATATAAATGATCCGGCTTGGCAACGTGGTTCAATACCACTCATCTCGTGGTAGGCGCCAGAATGTGTATGCTTACTGCCAGTTCTCAGTAGTACATGCAGTGTAACGTACGTCCCCAGTGCCGTACAGCGTTGTCGGGTCTGTTCGGAGTCCGGTGTGTCGGAAGTTCTGTAGGATGTCATCGTACATGGAATAGTGTCGGGTGGCATGAAATATTGAATGGTGTGTCGCTTCTTCTGACGTGTGTCGGATTTAAAAGATGTGTCGCTGTGTCGGGTTTCAGGGAGCCTCTGATGAGATTGAGTCAAATGTAAAATGTATGAAAGGCGCTTACGTTTTGAAACTATGTTTTGGGGTCACAAGTTGAGAGTTGGCCATCCTTGGATGTACGTGCTTTCAATGGTCGACATTTTGAAACGCGTGACTTTCACGGCGGAGTGAGCCGGTGCACTAGTGCATCCTGGCTTAGTCATGGTGTAGATTACACTTGTTTGGGCCGGTGGCCATAGGCAGACATCATCATCATAGCTTGCTCTTGACCGCATCACCGTTCTTCGTGTACAGTCTGGCTGACGGCCTGGCTCCGCCCGCCTGGCGTCTCCACCGGGCCCGAAGCTAAATTCGTTGCCCTACGGATTGATTTCAATTCCACCGCAGTCCCAGGGCCAGTAATCAATTTATTCACCTATGCCTCTGTTTCATTCCGAGGATGACTATCTAGTCTCCCGTAGTCAGACTCCACAAAATTTATGATAGTCGATAAATCTTTTATACGGAGTGACTATCATGCACTTGACTCCGATGCAGATGACAATTTTGAACCTCATTATGTGGGAGAACCGCACAACGAGATGCGCCGGTTCTCAGTGCGCTGGCTATGTCACATATTATTTTTGGGAAGCCAATCAATTCTCTCCCAGTGAACATAGAAGCTCTTCCTTTAGGTTTAAATGGAAGACCATCGAAGCACGCGCTTCACCTTGAATGCCTTGCGGAAAACGCAAGAAAATGGCTCTGGGCGGAATCTAAAGCGAGAAAAATATTCGCGATGGCACTAGCTATCCAGATCTGCAGCGCATGCCTCAGAAAGTGCCCCCAGGACTGCTGTGGAATTGAAACAGTCGCGCTTTAACTAACAAGGTCCTTGAAGCATGCGCTACAAATGCATGGAAATACAATAATGGCTGAAATTCATGGTCATGGAAGCACGTGCTTCAAAATGAATGGAAAAGACTTAAATGGAAATGGAAGGCCATCGAAGCCCGCTCCACATTGAATGCCTTGCAGAAAACGGAAAAATGGCTCTGGGTGGAATCTAAAGCGAGGGAACTGTTCGCAATGACCCTAGCTATGCAGATCTGCAGCACATGCCTCAGAAATTGTCTCTGGTGGAATTTAAAAAAAGAAAGCATTCATGCTTCATCCTCAATCTGTGCACTTGTCCAATGCCAAACCCAACTATGTCAGCATGAAGGCAGGTATCCTACAAAGAGTTCAAGACTACCCCTGCCAGAATATCTGAAGATTTGGTGTCACAGTATGACATCCTGCAAACCATTGCAATTCCAATGACGTCCCAGGGCCATTTTCTGAGTTGCACGTCTCAGAAATCGATAGCCCTGATGACTGCGAACATTTACAGCTATTCAGATCGCGCTCGGAGGCATTATTGTGCTTTCCAGAGCACAATTACTGGTTTACATTTCAAACGAGTGATCCTGTTACCTTTTCAATGGTCCATATTTGAAACCCTGCAGACCATTTCAATGTGAATGAAGCCCCAGGGCCATTTTTCTAAGCCGCACATGTCAGAAATCGATAGCCCTGATCACTGCGAACATTTACAGCCATTCAGATCGCACTCAGAGGCATTATTACGCTTTCCAGAGCGCAATTACTGGTTTGAATTTTGAACAGCGTGATTGGTATTGCCTTTTCAATGGTCCACATTTTTGAACCGCGTGACTTGACATCCTGCAAATCATTTCAATTCCAGTGAAGCCCCAGGGCCATTTCTGAGCCGTGCGTCTCAGAAATCGATCTCCCTGATGACTGCGAACATTTACGGCTATTCAGATCGCACTCGGAGGCATTATTGCGCTTTCCAGAGCGGTCCTTCTTGATGGATGCTGTAAATTCGGTCCAACAAGAAGAACGAGCTCGAGCGCAGGTTCTTTGAACAAACGGAGTCGGTAAGGAAACAAACAGAGTCAGTGAGGTCCCAATAGCAATAGGATTATGAACACATGGGCTTCCACAAAAATTTTGCAACACAATTAAAAGTCTTTACACAAATGCTGAGACAGTTGTAATGATTAACGGAGAGTTGACCGAGCGGAGGGCGAATATAGAAAGAACAGCGAACCGCATGTGACAATACTGTGCGAACCTCACAAGATTTCCCATTAACTACTTACAGCCCTTTGCAGAACTTAGGGCGCGGCCCGTTTTTTTTTTTTTTTTTTTGGCATGTTTTCACTAGAACAGCTGTACCGGGCTCAATTCTTGCCCGTTTCCCTTCGGAGTTAGTTCATTCGATTCGTGACGAAAATCCGCAGTCACCACCACGCCGCAGGATGGCATTGAAGTACCAAGTGTGCAGGATTGAGGGAGAGGAGATTAGCAATCCAGCATAAGCCCGAGTTGTCTTGGGGGATATCGGGGGGTCTTCAACAAAGTCTAGCACATTCGATTTGCGATCGCCATCCAAGCGGAATTCTCTTCTGCCTCTGCTGCTGCTGCAGCATTGGCCTTGGTTTCCCCTTTTCCTTTGCCTTTCAGACCCTGACTGGCCTTGCTGCCTCCTTCGGCCCAACAATCCGACTTGTAATGAGACACATTGAAGAGCTCAATGTTCCTAGAGCATTTCAGCCAGTTGGGTATCCCTCTACCTATTTTCTCTCTACCTATTTTCTCTCTTACATTTATTTATTCTCCTTGTAGCTTTACTTCTTACAGTCGTTCACTGTATTGTGCCCAGACTGAGCTTTCCTTCCCACAGAACGGCGGGCAGACGTAGGCGGCACACAACAAAAAATTCTAAAGACACAGTTCACTTCAGAATCGTGCTGATACCTTTGTGAATGGGTGTTGACTAGAGCCGTGATATTTTCTAGATTTTCACCTAAATATAGTCAATCCCGGTCCTTGCACCGGTTTTGGAAATTCCACTGCTCCTGTGCCAAAAGCGGCCGGTTTACACTCTTTCCAGGCCCATCAACTGGGGCCAATTTGCACATATCACCGGTCCTTGCACATCTGTGAAAAATGAGGCAAGTATTTGATTTCAAACTAAAACTATGCTTCTATCTTACATTCATGGTATGTATGACCTCTCATATGGCTTCACATGAATCTCGATTCACCTTAGGTGCAGTTTTGAGTGAGTTGTGAGGCAAACAATGCAAATCAATATGATTGAACTTTTTCAGTGCACAGCGCACTCACAAGCCATTTTTTGTGGACCACGCACCAGCAAATCCCACTTAAGCCCTTCTAGTAGGGTTGCCATGTGATTCAGATGGCGGACCTAGTAGAGGACCATTCTACAGGAGCGGTATTCGCAATAAACATCGCAATACCCTCCAATAAGAGACATGAGGAGTGTATGTGGCAGTGTGCATGCCATGCACCATGCGCTCCGCTGCCCCGCCTTCCGGATCGCTGTTGGCTACGACGCAGGCGGGGTCGGGCATAAAATTTTCGTGAAAATCTTTGTATTGCCCGCAGTGCAATCCATTCCATTTTCAAGCGCGTGACTGTATAGCCCTCCGCCTCCATTAGATTTTCGAACAATTTCAACGTGTTTGAAAATGTAATGGATTGCAGTGCGGGCAATAGAGTCACGTATTTGAAAATGCAATGGCTTCCAGTGAGGGCAATAGAGTCACGCATTTGAAAATGTAGTGGATTGCAGTGCAGGCAATAGAGTCATGCGTTTGAGAATGTAATGCCTCCATTATGCCAGGTCATGCTTTTCAAAATGCCAGCCATTCAAATGAAGGTCTATTGCACTGCTTTTCAAAATGGCAGCCATTTGAATGCAGCTCTATTGTGTCAGGTCAGGCTTTTCAAAATGCCAGCCATTTGAATGAAGGTCTATTGCACCGCTTTTCAAAATCCCAGCCATTTGAATGCAGCTCTATTGTGTCAGGTCATGAGGCTTACACCGTTATGCATCTCATCTGGCTTCCCGCTGACAAGATATTTTCACGGCCTAAATCAAACGACTCAGAGGGGGCGAGGGGGCGGATTGTAAGCGGGAAATCTGCGCTGCCATCCATCTACGGATTAAAATCAATGCTGCATTGACAATGCATCAGCAAAATTTCTATTCCAGCTACATACATCACTTATAATTTCCTGGCTTTGTGGCCATACGTTTATGACCACAATATATTTGCTCACGGAAGACATATGTACTTCTGAACACAGGAGAAAACCATGACAGACCGGGAACAGGATACACTAGAAATATTGTATACCAAGATGTCCTTTGATATAGTAATCAATGCCGTTCTCAACCCGTGAATTTATTCACGGGTAGCGGCTAGTTCTAGTATGTTAGATTCGTATAAATACAGTAGTTACAGTAGAGCTCCTCATGAGCTTGTACCCTATGGCCTAACAGCCAGAGAGTGATATCTTATTGGGTTCACGAGATAAAACCAACAATTCTTCATCCCTGCTTCCTTCCCACTGGGTTATCCAGTATGTTACTACCTAGTCAAGACTTCGTGATTCTCTGGGGGGCTATGATATTGCTGACTTTTTTCGCGTTAACTGTCTCTACACGGCTCTGGATTTTTTCTAATTTACAGCTGTTTGCAAACTAATGACACTAGCTAAAAATAGATAAAAGAAGAGCATTTTTGATCCGCCAGATTGCGGCGCGGATTTCTAACGCAGTTCTGCATCGATTCATGTGATTCTAGGTGCGTTCGAAAGCGATTAAGCAGCGCTTTCGAACCATGCCCAACACTGAGGGCACTTCGGAAAAAATCAGATTTCCCAATTTCGTTGTATTTGTTTTCAAGCAGAACTTGAATCACGTTGTATTCGGTCAATCCTGACCCAATCGGGACGATCTTATATTCGTTTGAAAGGGAATATTGAGGCACAGGTCTGGGGCCTGGAACATTTTGATTATATGATGAAGTCGTTCCTCAGTACTCAAGTTTCCATCCCATGAAATAATTCCATTATTGAAGATCCACCTCAGGTGTGCCACACATTCTAACTGCATAATCATGGTTGCCTGAACTTTAGCTTTCAGAATCACTCGGATCCAAGTGAATCGGGCCGAAATTGACTGAGAACGGCTTGTTTGCAATGTCGGTTCAAAGCGGGCAGCTAGAATTTACAGTTCTGAAAATTGACTGTTTTACCAGCCAAATTGGGTATGGGCAGACAACGCGTTTAAATGCGCATCGAACGCGCCCAAAATTAAGGTAAACGGCCAAGATTTGAGCGAGAAAACAGCGAGGGAATCCGGCGGATCAAATTCTGTTTATTTATAGAATTTTTGATGAGTGTCATTACACAAAGAGCTGTAACATCTTTTCCTTCTGCGGTTCTTTCCTTGATCAAATTTCGCATATCACGCCCCGACTCTTACCGGAGCGGATTATCTGAAGCCAACGCCTGAAACTACTCTCGTTCCACGTGCCTCACGTCCCTGCTTCAGCGTTGAAATGGAGATATCTGTTAATTCAAATGGGAAAGAAACCACGCATTTTGAGGATGGGACGGGAGGGACAGAAATGGAAATAGAGCTGCATGGGGTAATTGCACCGCCGAATGAGCATTTGCTTAATATACGGTTAATATAGCCACATGCGGCTGTGTAATAGTAGAGCCACCGTTCTGTGGTACAGAACAGAGCGGCAACACTGTAGGGCAAGCCAGGTGGAAAATGCATTCAAATCCGAAATCCTAACCCACAACTTTCCCTGGGATTGATTTTTCAATGTGGATGTGGCAAGATATTCCATTGTAGAATGTATTGCTAACTACACTCCTGGGCATAATCAATATCACAATTCAGCAGGACTGAGTTAAACTTTCGATTCATGATCATCTGAGGCTCAGCCGTGGTTCTGACTCACCTTTCATGCTTTCACATTTCTAAACAGTTCAAAATTTTTCAGCTTTCTCCATAGTCCTATCACAATTGCTCGGTAGCTAAACCTAAAGGTTCAGCCAATTACTATTGGGATCCCACCGATAAATACCGCTACTCTGTCTTCCCAACCCGTAAGTGAGGTTGGGTAGGAGACTGGCACTTTCTGAGCATCGTCACTTTGTCTTGCTCTTGCCGCGCCGAGCAACCGAGAGGACCTCCACAGTCACCATGTGATGCTGGCGAGACCGTTCGAGACCATGGAACAGCCAATGGGAAGCTTGTAACCATAGCATTCTGGCGGTCTGATGGGGCTTTTGATGGAGGTTTGGTCTCGTGGATGGTTGATATGCCGAGGTGAAGTTACGCAAAATGCAACAAAGTGCTTAAGTGCTTGAAAGTGACAGCAGCCAGAATGGAGCCAAAGATACACAGGTCATTCTTTTCAAATGGTGGCCATTTGTGCAGGTCTATTGCATCAGATCCTGCTTTTCAAAATGCCTGCCATTTGAATGCACCTCTCTTGCGTCAGGTCATGCTTTTCAAAATGGCAGCCATTTGAATGCAGCTCTATTGCACCAGGTCATGCTTTTCAAAATGCCAGCCATTTAAATGCAGGTCTATTGCATCAGATCCTGCTTTTCAAAATGCCAGCCATTTGAATGCACCTCTATTACGCCAGGTCACACTTTTTAAAATGCCAGCTATTTGAATGGAGCTATATTGCATCAAGTCATGGTTTTCAAAATGGCAGCCATTTGAAATTGAATGCATCTCTATTGCGTCAGGTCATGGTTTTCAAAATACCCACCATTTGAATGCACCTCTATTGCATCAGGTCATGCTTTTCAAAATGCCTGCCATTTGAATGCACCTCTATTGCGCCAGGTCACGCTTTTAAAAATGGCAGCCATTTGAATGCACCTCTATTGCCTCTGGTCATGCTTTTCAAAATGGTGACCATTTGAATGCACCTCTATTGCGCCAGGTCATACTTTTCAAAATGCCAGCCATTTGAATGCACATCTATTATCTGAGACTGCCTACTGGGCCACCTTAGAAGTTTTTCCCCCCTAGCAACCGTGTTGAGTGCCTTTCCCTGGGTCTATGCATTGTGAACCACAGGTGCATATCCTGTGAAGAGTTTGAGCATAGTCGGGACCATTTTGGTGACACCTTGATTGCTCGGTGAATTTATTCTTATCTCACTTCCCAAACAGGCAATTGACAGGGTAGTGGGCCACCCGTGTAAATCCGCTGTTGGAGGCTACATTGGCGGCCTTTCTCTGTATAATATTGTTTAGAGGTCACAGAGGGTGGATTATATACATTGAAAGAGTACAATTGACCTTATACCGTGGTGTAGCCGAATGCTTCTGGTGAGAGATATCATCTGCAGAATCGAATGAAGTCCCCTAGATTAGTATAATGTTGAGTAATAATTCTTATCAATCTTGAAGAAATGAATCTTCAGGCTCTTTTGAGAAACCGCTCGAGGTTTCCCTTGAGAGAAGCCATTTGAAAACTACGGATCAGGTCAGACTTTGAAGGCCCACTTCTACTTATCATTCTGTCTCTTGTAGGTATTTATAATATATTAGTCGTTCACCTGAAGTGCCCGGCTGAGTATTTCGTCTTTTAGGCAAAATGTTCTTTGGGTTCGGGAAGATACCCAGACGTGCCCACAAAAATTCTGAACAGGCAGAAAGTTGCGCATTTGAGACACATGACTTGCAGCCAAACAGTGCAATACACAGGGCTCCACGCCGATTGAAAGCCTGCCATTTGAAACACATGACTTGCAGCTAAACAGATGTAGGTGTGATGCGTGGTGTGCCAGTCTAGGTGAGTTACAAATGACCTCACGGAGGAGCGGCACTATCCCATGTGTCGACGGTAGAGCCACGGGTTCGGTTCAGGTTTGGAGGAGGTTCGAACCCGAATGAACCTGTAATTACTTAAGCAAATTTTCGCGCATATTTTGAGGCGCAAAAAATGCACCAGAGAGCATCGATTCAAGTGCGACAGTGAATACAAGTAATTCTATGCATTTTCTTCGTCGTCAGACTCGAGGGCATCAAAGTACGATAACATCCGATTAGTGGCCTCCTCCGCAGCGCCAATGTGATTATTTCTGTACGCACTTTTCAATATCTGAAAGCGCCTCAAAGGTGGCGCGAGCGAGACGGTTTCGATGCTGAGTGGCCATTAAAGCTCCATTTGAAAAGACCCGTTCCGATGCAGTAGCAGAGCCTTGGATCGCGAGGTAGTCCCTGGCAGCTCGGGTTCGGGTACCTGTCGCCGGGTCTCCGAGGATCCGGATTTAATTTTGGCAACATTTCCGCAAAACCTGTGGGTATTTTACCTGCATTTGGTGCACAGTTTTGCGTCACCGACAGCTTGGAAATTCCGCTAGAACCTTTGAACACACAATATCTCTTCGGCTTCAACCTTGAATTGAAAATGTAAGGCATTGAAAGGCAGTCACACATTCGAAAGTGTAAAGTCCTGATTGGACGCTAGAAAGGTCAATAATGCCTCCAGGTAGACTCTTTTTGACTGAAAATGGCCGGAATGACCGGGGCTATCCATTGGCGGTGCATGCACCTCCCTCAGAAATTGGCTCTGGAGTTGTGCTGGAGGTCAAAGGGTTTCAAAATGTAACAGAGGGCAATACGGTCACGCGTTTGAAAATGTAAAGCACTGATTCGCTAGAGAGGTCAATAATGCCTCCAAAGAGATTCTTTTTGGCTGAAAATGACCTGAATGACCAGGGCTATCCACTGGCGGTGCGCGAGCCTCAGAAAATGGCTCTTGAGTCGTGCTGGGGGAGAAAGTGCTTTAAATTGTAAAGGTGGGCAATGTGTTTGAAAATGTAAAGCTGAAAATGACCGGAATGACCAGGGCTATCCACTGGCGGTGCGCGAGCCTCAGAAATTGGTTCCTGATCGTGCTGGAGGTGAAAGTATTTTAAAATGTGGAGGGCAATACAGTCACGCGTTTGAAAATGTAAAGCCGAAAATGACCGGAATGGCCAGGGATACCACATCACTGGGTTCTTCCAATGCAGCACCGGATGGGCTATAATATTATGCAAACTGCAGGTTTCGATAGACCAAAATATTTTGCCACCTACAGGCCAGGGTTCGGCCAATCCAGTTACTGACCGCCTTGTAGAACTTAGACCTGGGTCCGAGTCATGGTGTTGGAATGCTCACAGGAGGCTCAGGACTGTCGGCAGGAGCTAGAGAAGATGGATGAGTAGGGACGAGAAGTCAGAGCGAAGGTGACAGGGGAGGCAAAAAATTAAGAGAATCAGGGTTTGCCAATGAAATTGACAATACCCGCGAAGGATCGGCTTCGCGTCTCTTGGTGCAGAACAGAGATCCATCAGCGGGGCAAGCATCACCAACTATACAGAAAGATATTGTGCCAGTGGCCAGGCCACACAGCTCAATCTAATCCCCCAGAACCCAAACAGAAGTCTCAACTTGGCAGGTTGCAACGACCTTGATCCCCCAGAACCCAAACAGACGTCGCAACTTCGCAGGTTGCGACTTGCAATCCCCCAGAACCCAAACAGAAGTCACAACTTGGCAGGTTGCAATGACCTTTATCCCCCAGAACCCAAACAGAAGTCGCAACTTGGCAGGTTGCAACAACCTGATCCCCCAGAACCCAAACAGAGGTCGCAACTTGGCAAGTTGTGACAACCTTGATCCCCCAGAACCCAAACAGAAGTTGCAACAACCTTGATCCCCCCAGAACCCAAACAGAGGGTCGCAACCTGGCAGGTTTGCAACGACCTTGATCCCCCAGAACCCAAACAGAAGTCACAACTTGGCAGGTTGCGACTCTTATCCCCCAGAACCCAAAACAGAAGTCGCAACTTGGCAGGTTGCAACGACCTTGATCCCCCAGAACCCAAACAGAGGTCGCAACTTGGCAGTTTGCGACTCTTATGCCCCAGAACCCAAACAGAAGTCGCAACTTGTCAGGTTGCCATGACCTTGATTCCCCAGAACCCAAACAGAGGTCGCAACTTGGCAGGTTGCTACTCTTATCCCCCAGAACCCAAACAGAAGTCACAACTAGTCGATCCCTTTAGGTGTGTGGCGCCGTGCAAGGGCAGTGCTCATGAGGAACGTTCCACTCACCAAGCAATGGGCTCATACTCTCACTTGCGACCCGCCAGGGGAGGAGGGTACGCAATGGCATTCAGTGTATGGCCTGGATGCAGACGTTCAGTAAATGGCATGAGCTAATGGAGAGGTTGTGCTTACCACTGTGCGATGGAGATGATGGAAAGGCCCTCATAGCCCCGGGGTAGAGAGGAGTTGGGCTCGTACTCTCACTTGCAACCACAGGGGTGAGAAGAGCACGCTAGTGTATGTCCTGCGCTGGATGTAAATGTTCAGTAAATAAATAATGGAGACATTGTGCTTACAATAGCGCGATAGTGAGGATTGAAAGGGTGGGGTGCATCCACCCTCGTGGCTTGAACCTAGAATGTGGCAACGCTCAGGTGGAGTGTGCGACGAAATGAAGATGTTGCGCTTACACATTAATACAAGTTGATTCCTTCTTCAACGACTACACCAGATGATGGATCCTATGGTGAATAAATGAAGAGAGGAAGAGGAGGAAGAGGGAAGAGTCTTGGTCCGTTACCACGCCGCACACTGGGCTCGTTCACCTGGAAGAAAATGCGCAAGTTTCTGGGATCGCAATAATAGCCCCCCACCGTTGTTCTGATGATTTAATGTTCGAAAGCCGCCAGGGGGGGAGGTGCGAATCATAAGCGAGAGAAAGGGCAAAATAGTACCCGACCCTGACTACTCTCGGAGAATTTCGACAAGAGAGAAAACCACACTCTGCTAATACCCAACCACGGTGCATTATGTCTGAACAGTATGAGCAGTGGCTGATCAGACCTCAGTCAGGGACTGCCATGTGGCTTTGTGAAGGAACAAGAGCAGAGGGGCAGGTCAACGAAAGAAAACGCGATGAAAAGGAAAAGAGTTAAGAAAACAAGGCCCAAATTGGCATACATGGAGGATGGGATGCAGAGGCCAAATCGACATACACAAAGAGGGGATGCAGAGGCCAAATCGGCATGCACAGAGGGGGGATGCAGAGGCCAAATCGGGGTGCATGGAGGGTGGGATGCAGAGGCCAAATCGACATGCAGAGAGGGGGGATGCAGAGGCCAAATCGGCATGCATGGAGGATGGGATGCAGAGGCCAAATCGACGTGCATGGAGGAGGTGATGCAGAGGCCAAATCGGCATGCACAGAGGGGGGATGCAGAAGCCAAATCGGGGTGCATGGAGGGTGGGATGCAGAGGCCAAATCGACATGCAGAGAGGGGGGATGCAGAGGCCAAATCGGGGTGCATGGAGGATGGGATGCAGAGGCCAAATCGGCGTGCACAGAAGATGGGGTGCAGAGGCCAAATCGACGTGCACAGAGAGGGAATGCAGAGGCCAAATCGATGTGCAGAGAGGGGGGATGCAGAGGCCAAATCGGCGTGCACGGAAGATGGGATGCAGAGGCCAAATCGGTGTGCATGGAGGATGGGATGCAGAGGCCAAATCGGTGTGCATGGAGGATGGGATGCAGAGGCCAAATCGACGTGCATGGAGGAGGTGATGCAGAGGCCAAATCGGGATGGAGGAGGTGATGCAGAGGCCAAATCGGCATGGAAGATGGGATGCAGAGGCCAAATCGACATGCAGAGAGGGGGGATGCAGAAGCCAAATCAGCATGCATGAAGGATGGGATGCAGAGGCCAAATCGGCATGCACAGAGTAGAGGATGCATATGTAGACCCCTTCCCAGGAATGTTCAGGCTTATATACATCTTCGGCAGAAACCCAGGTCCGGCCCTGCTGCAGGCTTCGGGATCATGTCCCGTTCCCCGCTTGTGGCCATTTTTCCAACCGTTCATAAATCTATATTAGGTTTGTTTAAACAATTGGCTTCTCGAAGCAAATTGCTGTTTAAACACTGTTCTATTAAACACTTCACAGTCCCCCCATCCACAGGCCCAGCAACCTTGCGTGTGGTCGAACAATGAACGAAGGTTTGATCAGGCTGTTCGAACAAGGATTGAACGTGGATTATACAGTAATTAAACAGTAATTAAACGGCGTTCACGGAGGGCTCCAGAAGGGGGCTCTAATCATGAACCTCCCAGGAAACTGGCTGAAAGAGAAAGAGGAAAATACATGTAACCGTTGTGCCACAGCACCGACATAGGTAGGGACCAAATCCGAGTCCTCCTTCAGCAGCACTGCTCACTGCAAATTTCAACAGTCTTGGGTGAACAGACCAACTGCTCAGACCAACAGCTTTATTCTGGAAGGCATCGAGACTTCTCCGACGGGCATGCCGAGTGGTTTACAGTACAACTCAGGCCCACCGTATAAAATGGCTTGGACTGGTGGTACAACGAGAATTACCTATTCTGCACACGGCTTTCAGGCTGCCGAATTTCAAGAAACATTAAGTACAGATAGATAGCTATACAGAACATCACTGCCATAAATCTGAGACCCCCTTTAATGCGCGAATGTTTCCCACTCAACAAGGGAAATACAAACACAAACCGAATCCTATCCTCAAACCCTTCCTCCTTCAACTGTCAGCAGGCGAACGTAATCATGTTTAGCTCATAGATTGTACGGCTCTCCGAGGTGGCGAAGAACTTAGATGACTATCCAAACAATATTGAGATTTGTCCACGCCGGAAGAAAAAGAAGAGTTCTTTAGTAAATATGGAGTACGATGGACAGAATTTGCTAGCCTATACTACTTCGACATCGTTCTGTACACCGTCGTTGACCCCATGCACAATCTCTTTCTTAGGGAGATGATCATCCATAAACAGAACGAGTGCTCACCGATTTGAATCAGGGGTGGCCAAAACGCAGCGGTACACTCAATGGATAAAGACTGGCACTCTACGAGGAAACCCACCGGCTACCCTTCGAGAGCTTAATGTCATCCACCAATTTTTAGAGAGTGTTAGTTAATTCACTGTTCACCTTCATCCACACCGCTAAGGTTGATCAAGTTTGAATCCCCTTTATGGGCCGGTCGTTTGCCTTTGCGTGTCGGCGAGCCTGCAGGAGGTTTGCTCACTGCAGACGAGTACAAATTTGCAGTAACTGGTCCCTGGGCAGTAATGGTACGGGAATAAAATCTTTCTACGCGGCTGATTCAACTGAAGATATGGTGCCGAAGATCCCGATAGTATGGGAACGTTTTCTAGGGGAATTAGAAAAAGAGTATAGCAGTGCTAGAAGCGATACGAGTATGGAGTGTATCTCGACTGCGCGAATTATCCTTTCTCGCCGCGCGCAGTGGCAGATTCTGTGAATGCAAGTTAACGTCGATGACGGGCCTGCGGTCGGCATGTTGCCTGAGATTTCGATCTCGCACGCGGAGATTCCTGATTAGTCGCCTCCACCGTGACGGGGCCCGCTTGAGCGGGATAGTGTGCTCGTTTGCAATAACAGCATGCCGTTGAAGAGCCCGAATCGGTGATGTCATCCGGCTGCACAGTAAGCGCCGTAGTGAGCACCAGGACATCCAAAGGAGCTCATCCAATGGACTGTCGAAAATCGAGACAAAATTTACAGTTCATTCTTGACGATGAAGGGTGCGCTTTTAAGGTCGCACTCTAATACACCCATCGAGATTCTCCACACAATTCTGCTCGGGGCCCGATGCGACGGTGCTCCTCCATGCAACGAGTGTCGGTGAGCAGAAAACCACCGAAGCTTTTACGATGTGATTCATCTCACATAGGAGAAGGTGCCCTGAATGCACCCCTCGAGACGGTAGGAACCGGAGAAGATCCTCCTCCGACAGCAAAGAACTCCCGATCATTCAAAATACGCAGACCCTCGGTATGTCACAATATATCCGATGCTGTGCACTCTTGAAACCGAGTCAAAAATTTTGAATATAGTCAAGATAGATTCGCTTCAAATCACGATTTTTGATCTTCGCCAACGGCTCGAGATTCTCGAGAGCACGCTAAGCAGATCGACATCATCAAATTCAGATAACAACCTCTCAGGACGCTGTTTAGGCCTCGGCTCTGTCCCGCACTCCTGGGAGTCTGATCAAGATATTCCCTTCAGCGTGGACCCGTTACATTGAGTCTGGTGCGGGTCCTTGGGATATATCCCCAATTTTACCTCCACAGACACCCTGGAACATGGAACCATCCCATAACTCCTAGTACTTGGGGGGTAGGGCCGAGGTGTCGTCCGGCACAAACCTGTACTAGCTTATCAGACTCCATGGCCGGGCGGGTCGTTGAAAATCTCTTGCTTTATTTATCACAGATGATTATCTTGTCTGACTGGTCCAGGAAAGTGCCCGGAAGACGCAGTGATTACGAATGGGGTATTTTCGGACCGCGTAAACAGGCCAACTGACTGATACAACCGCAGGACGTCCGTAAGCATGTCTGTCCTAAGCCTTTGAAACTCCGCTTTTTGGAACGTTCGGCCCATCATTCACAAACAGAATTTTTGTGCAATGAAACCGGCTGCCAGACCCGAGAGCTTGGGTTATACAGCTGTCACCCGCTAATCAGACCGGCCCCGCCCGAATGACTTCCATTATGATTTTGTGGGTCCGTGACGAAGCCGATGAGGCCCTGAGGCCTCCTGCATCAGAGGCGGCCTCTCGTCGATTTAGAGAATATTTGACCCTGAAAAAATGAGCATGTGGACTCAAGGTCCGATTACGAGAATTTCTGAAGCAGGTCGAATTCTGGAAGGTTTTGGACACTGACTCCGAAAATCGATATCCCGAGGGGAGGGGTGAAGTCGTTGTTGAGTTAGAGCGGCATACATTATTACTTCATCGAGGTGATGGCGGGTGTACAGCCCCTCCGAACGTAGTCATTTTCCACGGGGTCTGTTGGCACCCAGGCTTCGAGAAAGTCTTTTCCGCCAAAATACATGATGGACACCTGGGTAAAGCGCAGGCCCACGCTCAGATGTACACTGAGCAAAGTTCTGCAAAAATATCTGTGTATTGCCGTGTTTCCAGAAGAAAAAAATTACACTTTGTGACCATATTAGGCAATTTCCCAGCACATGTGGTGGCTGTGGAGGGAGGGGGGGTCTGGGAACCTACCCAGAAAAAAAAATTGTAGGTGATATCGATTTTTCAATCTCCCCTCTTGCTGGATTAGCTGCCAGCATCGCTTTCTTGGCCTTCGCCTTTGCCGTCACCAAAGGTTTGATTTTATTAAGGGATCCACGAGGTTGTCCTCTCAGGTAATGCTTTTCAAAATGCCTGCCATTTGAATGCATCTCCATTGCGCCAGGTCATGCGTTTCAAAATTCCAGCCATTTGAATGCACATCCAGTGCGCCAGGTCATGTTTTTGAAAATGCCTGCCATTTGAACTCACCTCTATTGCGTCAGGTCATGCTTTTCAAAATGCCTGCCATTTGAATGCATCTCCATTGCGCCAGGTCATGCTTTACAAAATTCCAGTCATTGGAATGCACCTCAATGGCAGCCATTTGAACACACCTCTATTGCACACCAGGTCACACTCTTCAAAATTCTGACCCTTTGAATCAGTGTTGGCACTGACTGGGGTCAAACAGACCATTTGAATACACCTCTAGCCATTTGAATGTGCCTGCATTGCCCCAGGTCACACTTTTCAAAATGCCAGTCATTTGAATGCAGGTCTATTGTGCCGCTTTTCAAAATGCCAGCCATTTGAATGCAGCTCTATTGTCTCAGGTCATACTTTTCAAAATGCCAGCCATTGCACCAGGCCATGCTTTTCAAAATGCCTGCCATTTGAATGCAGCTTTATTGCATCAGGTCATACTTTTCAAAATGCCAGGCATTTGAAATTGAATGCATCTCTATTGCATCAGAGATCCAGCTTTAAAAGACGCTAGAGTATTCTGTCTTCCCAACCCCGTACGTGAGGTTGGGTAGGAGACTGGCAAAGTGCCGCAAAATGACGGCAGCTGAATGGAGCCTTAAGCAGATGCCCTGATTTCATGTGCACCTGTTTATATTCTTCTTTTTCTCGCCCAGCAGCTCCCGTACACTAAGTGGACAAAAAGAATGTCCGATCGGTTTTGTGGTAAGTTCTCAACGAAAACAAGGTATTTCTGTATGGAATAAAATATAAGGTCATTGAGACGGCCGAACCCGACATTTTGAACACTTTGTTGACATCAGAATCGGTTGATGCGCCATCAAAATTGGCCCAAATACTGTAGTATTTCATTCAAATCGACACCGGGTATGACGCGTGACCCAAAAAACCATTTCGACATATCGACAACGGCCAAAATTTGGCGTGACATCAGCGAAATTTTCGACATCGGAACGAAAATTTGGGCTTTTTTGCGCCTTACAGCCAATTTTGAGCCCTGTGTGATGCTAGGGAGGTTCGACAATCGCCAGCGTGATGCGTGACCCCTGCCAAATTTCGCTATCGACAGGGGGGTGCGTGACGCGTGACTGTCGATTTGAATGAAATACTACAGTACAGAAATCGCATTTTTTCAGCTTGAGCAGCGATTTTTTCAGAGCATTCTGTATTAATGAAATTAGAGTCCAAGATCTCCCCATCACTTTCACAATTTAAACTAAGCAGAAATATACAGCTGTTCGAGTGCTATAACGCCCGCAAAGTGGCCATTTTGCGCACTTTTGAGCACTTTTGATCAAATTTCGGCAAAATCCGGCCAAAATGGCCATTTTGCAGGCGCCGTAGCGCGTTATTGCTTGTATATTTTTGCATGGTTTAACTTGTGAGACTGGTTAAAATCTCTCAGGCTTCAATTTGAGTCAACCAGATCAACCCTAAAAAAATCGTTGATGAAGGACTTCAAAATTGCGAAATCTCGGTTTTTCCCGTTTTGAGCCCCGCATGATGGCACATCAACTTACTCGTGAATTAGACCTCACCCATATTTTATTCGACCTAAATTGCTGGGGATTTGAGCTCGTAACGGGGCTTGCAGGTTGGTGATTTTAGGAAAAAATGCCAAAAAATGGGCAAAATAGCGAAGCACTTTGTAACCTACATTGCGACCTGAAAACCCCAGCTATTTAGGTCGAATAAAATATGGGTGGGGTCCGATTTACAAGTACTTTCCCGGCATATAAAAGGTTTTTGGATTTGAGGCTGTCTCAAAAAAAAAGTGATCAAAATTTAATACTAAAAAAATCCCTCTCAGTCGAGTTACCATATATGGTAACTTGGTAAGTGTACCAAAAATCTTCAAATTACTCGAAATTCGTGTCCACTCTTTGGTCCGAGACGATTCAGCCAGAAACGGGCTCAGAACACCCTGTTGCATTATTTTTTGCCACCAGTGTACATCACCCCCACCGTTTGCATATACTCCCTACAAGCCTGGGTACTTTTCAGATGAAACAAGCTTACACTCGTTGACTTCCCTTTTTGGACCAAGATTTCTGGAACCTCACGAAGAAGCCCCCCCCACACCAAACTGGGCCTATCCAAGGGGGGGTTACAAGGTATTGGCTATTTATTGGTATATTTATTGGCATTTAGGAGGCAGCGATTCTCGAGATGCAGGCCTGATGAAAAACAAAACCCCTCCCACAGACGGACCGGAGGATCTCCCGCCATTATGGACATAGCGGGCTGGAATGTGCTTGTTGAAATGGGCCTGTCACGCGTCCTATCTGCATTTGGGTTGCTGTTACAGCTATGGAGCTGTTGATCTACAGCACTGTCTACAGCCTTCGGACAGCCTCTGGATAGCCTTGTACACCTGTCCTGTCCTGTGCTACAGCCCTTTACAGCCTTGTTTAGCCTTATATACAACCGATATTTTACCTGTAGAATAATTGTTGTTCCCTGTGTTCGCTGCGAAGTCTCGGGTGACTGTGACTTTCCAACAGTGCTTACGATTTCATCTGGTATTCAAGCATGAACCCCTTCTGGGCCCTGCCATTCAACGACATCATAACCTCCTGTGAATATTCCCAGCGCAAATATGGTCTGCCTGGAATTCGGTATTGATCATGGTGAGCGAGTCCGGGAAAAATAAAAAACCAGTGTTTGCTTGGCCGCAGATTGAAGGCAAGGAATCCCTTCAAAAAACTGCAAGCACCGCCGGGTTGGATAGGGATAATTTCGAAGGGGAAAAATGTCTGGGTTACTTGGAATATCGTATAATATTATTCAGAAGCTTATCCGAAGTGATTTAAGCTCTAAATCGGATATTGAACCACAGCCGTGAACTCTATTGCAGGAATGCCATTTCTCATTGCTTACAGCTCTTTGCAGAACTTAGGGGGTGGCCCATTTTTTTTTTTTTTTTAGTCAAAATTCACCAGAATGCTTATTGCGGGCTCATCTCTCAACCGTTTGCCTTGAGAGTAGTAGTCTCATTCGATTCGCACTGAAATTCTGCAGGGCATGGCATGTTAGGATTTTTTCTGGTCACCTCAAGATGATTTAGTGAGTCAGGTTTGAGTGTTTCTGGATGTCTGGGTGCAAAACATGTGCCACATTACCTGTAGTGCTCGGATTGACCTAAATTTTTTATATGACGTACCAGGATTTATTTGGGAGGGCATGAACCACCGGGATAGTAAACGTGATGTGTACTTCAAATGTATTGTACATTACTATTTTTGACCACCTAGCTGGCCACCTAGGCATTCACGCCTCATCCTCAATCTGTGCACTGGTCCAATGCAAACCAAACTATGTCAGAATGACGGCAGATATCCTACGAAGAGTTCAAGACTACCCCTACCAAAATATCTGAAGATTTGGTGTCACAGTGAATTTCTTTCGGGCGGCAGTCCAACATGGCCAAATAACAGGCTAGCTGGCCACCCAGCCAAATCACGCCGCGAGGGTTAAAAAGGGGCCCCGGATCCATCGGGATTTATACCTAGAGGATAGAAGGAGTATTTGAATTCATCTCACTCCACATGCAACCCATGTAGGGGGTATAAATGTCTGCTCTTGAGAGGGGGGGAGGACCGGAAACAAGGACCCCAGAGCAACGGAGCGTGTAATGGAAGATAGAACCATATTGTGGCCCAAAGTAAGATTCAGATAGCTTAATAGGAAGATTTAGGACGTATCTGAATGCATAACTCCGTAACCAGGTGCTGACAGCTCTCCAAGAAAATCCGATTGTTGATATCATCGAAATTGCGTGGTTTGAGGTAAAGCACCGCAGTAAGAACGAAGTCAAATAGATAAAATTTCAACGGACCTTTGAGATGCAGGTATTGGACACCCAGAGGGCTCATTTCAAGTTCCAAACCGGCAGCACCACGGTGTCGTCTCATCCGAGGTTGGCCAGTCTGAGCCACTCAAAAAAGCAGCGGCACTTTCTTCGGAGTATAGCGGAGAGGATTGGGGCCCATCAGCGTTGGATAGACGTTCAGATGAATCCCCCGTGTCAGGGGAACAGAACGAGCCCATAAAGTCCTAGAACGGCGAAGAATTGGTCGAGAGACGGCCAGGACGAGAAAGCCAAGTCGCGTGGGTAGCCTTATATTAGCCTTATTTGTTTAGTGAATTTTACTGTCCCGGCCAATGGCCGTGAGCTCTGGAAAACGAATTGGTGCAACAGTTTAGACAGTCATATAATGGGGATCATACTCTACAGTCGCCCAGGTGGACGCCCCCATCTTTTGTGAATTTATTTAAATCGACGCTTTATACATGACCCGGCACAATAGAGGTGCATTCAAATGGCTGGCACTTTGAAAAGCATGACCTGGTGCAATAGATGTGCATTAAAATGGCTGGCATTTTGAAAAGCGTGACCTGGCGCAATAGAGGTGCATTCAAATGGCTGGCATTTTGAAAAGCATGACCTGATGCAATATAGGTGCATTTAAAGGGCTGGCATTTTGAAAAGAGTGACCTGGCACAATGGAGGTGCATTCGAATGGCGGGCATTTTGACAAGCATGACCTGACACAATAGAGCTGCATTCAAAAGGCTGCCATTTTGAAAAGCATGACCTGGCACAATAGAGCTGCATTCAAAAGCATGACCAGACACAATAGAGATGCATTCAATTTCAAATGGCTGCCATTTTGAAAAGCATGACCTGCTGCAATAGAGGTGCATTCAAACGGCTGGCATTTTGAAAAGCATGACCTGGCACAATAGAGCTGCATTCTGAAAAGGATGACCTGCGCAATAGAACTGCATTCAAATGGCTGGCATTTTGAAAAGCATGACATGATGCAATAGAACTGCATTCAAATGGTTGGCATTCTAAAAAAGCGTGACCTGGTGCAATAGAGGTGCATTCAATTTCAAATGGCTGCCATTTTGAAAAGCATGACCTGCTGCAATAGAGGTGCATTCAAACAGCTGGCATTTTGAAAAGCACAATAGAGCTGCATTCTGAAAGGCATGACGACTCGAACTCGGTGTAATATGCCCGAAGGGCACATGATGGGCGGGCCACCGACCCGCAGCGGCAGCCAACAGCTTCTCTTGGCTTCCCCGCTGTTTTCCGGTGTATCTCAATGCTAAACCATGATTACCCATGGATTAATCCATACCCCTATGTTAGTGTCACTCATCAAAGCTCAAACACCTATACCTTCGAAATTTCATCTCGTTAAACAGCTCGGTCATATCAGATGTATGTCCCGTATTGAGCATTGTACTGGTGGTAAGCCGCGAATTTGTTTTCCGATTTATCAATATTCTAGGCGACATTTTTCTGTTCACCGCAGCACAAATCGTTTTCCTCGTTGCGCGACGCCGCGCCATGGCGTCCGGTGATCCTGCCGCGGTGAACATGATGCTCGGGATCATCCACTTCATGTGGTGCCACGACTTGGTGAAACTCACCCCAGAGCAGATTCGCAGCCAGTTCGAAAGGGATTATCGAGTCAAGATTGGGGAAACGGAGGGCGTTGTGGGTGTTGGCCCGGCTGACTTTAAGCTGCCCACGCAACAGGAGATGGACGAGGAGTGCGAGTTTCAGCAGCAGCAGCGTTTGGCTACCGCGACGTTCGCGGAGGACGACAGTGACGACCTCTTTGGGCTGCCGGCGCGCAACGAGATAGAAGAGCAGCTGGCAGATGAGGATGGACCATTATCGATGTCCATGTTACAGTGCTGCTCGGGTAGGCAGGCGGGCTGCCACCATTAGACTCGGTCGACCTTTCTTGGCGGCGCAGTCTCTCCTTGTGTTCACTCCAATTGCCGATGCTCTCTGCTCTTCTTGAATCGCCCCACAGCGTGGTCGGCGCACCGCATTTTGGATTACAACATCTTGTACATGCTCTGTTGTATCTTTCGCTGCTCTGTATCTCTGCGTGTAGTACAAACACTTGAAATTCCCATGCTATGCTGAACAATTTCTGACGATTCAACGTCACTGCGCACACGACCATTCACACCGGCAAAGGAAAAAATTCACCCGCAGTGAACTTGTAAGTTAATTTTTGAAATTCACTCCTGCACACTAGAGTAATTCAACAACTCTAGGGGTCATAACAAGTGTCAATTCATGCTCTTATGACTATAATTTGACGAACTTGGCGAGATTTGATGCCATCTGATGGCATAAGTTACTTTGTCTGATCACATTGATCTAACTTGGCAGGGCAAGTTACTTCCAAGTAACTTTAAGCAACTTCCAGTAACAGTAAGTAAATGTGTAAGTAGATGTAAAAAACGTGAACTGAAGCAAGTCTATGTCTTTTTCTTCACCCATATCCGAGCCATTCAGCCTTCACAACTAGTGCTTTAGCCTTCCGCACCCACCCTCCCGAATGCCCTTCCGCTCAGTCAACCCATGCTATCGGCATCGTCATTCATATCCTCTCGACTCGCGACCCTCAGCCCCACCCAGGTCTCCTATGGGTCTACCTGCATCGTGTGCTGCAGCGGACCTTGCCGCACGAGGAGTTCTTCATGAGGCGTCCACAGCGTGCAACAAGATCATGCGCCTTGCGTACTTCCTCGGTCCTCAGCTCGCGGGCTGCAGACGCATCCACAGCGCCTGCCGCCGGCGACGACAGACCCTGCAGAGCATCCACACCCCGGTCGCTTCAGCCCTCTGCCTCTCATTCCCTCCATCTTGTTGCTGTTGTTACCCACACTGCACATGCGCCGTCATTTGCAACCCACTTTCTGTCAGGAAATGAATCATTCCGCGGGATGCCCGGCGGCTTCCGGTCCGTTCTATGGTACGTAGAATACAGATAGCAGTAAAGTTCAGCTTGGGCAGTTGGTTACGGTGTCCTGCTCAGCGCTGGGGCCCTTGGTTTGATTACTGGCAACGGGGTCTTTTTTACCCCGTCGCCTCCTCAGGCCATCCGAAACCCCTGACTTTTACCCGGTTTCCGCCCCACACATTGACAGAGAAATCACCGATTTTTACCCGTTTTCACCTCATGAAAACGCAAAATTCCTTCGATTTTTACCGGTTTCTTCCCAGGCCTCTGGGTGGGTTATCGGGGGGTCCTGAGCAATATCGCCGGCGTTCTGCCTCCACACCACTCGAGCGGTCTTTCCTTGATTCCAAAGTATGGCAGTATAAAAGAACCGTACAACTTTGGTCCCTCATTTGGCTACCACTACAACATGTTCAGCACGGGTCAAAACGGGGAACACGAATAAGATATCTCGACTACTTGTTAAGCTTCTTCTGAGCATCGTATCGCCGATTTATGCCTCCTAGAAGAACTTTGATCAATCCGTTGGATGTGAGAGGATTCAACATTGAGTACGGGGTCGTGTCGACGATATCCTGCAAGGCCGTTACGTCAAATCTGATCACGGAGAAAGAAAGAGGAACGTACGCGAATATTCTTATCTTTGGCCAGATCGTCGTCCAACTCCTGCAGTGCCCTCGTCGCACCTGGGTCGTTTCCAATTTGAACAAATGGATTCCGATCTAGATCAATCACATCACATTCGTATCGAAAAGCAAGAGAAAGGCTTACCTGTGTCAAAGAAAGATTTCGCAGATCCTTCAGTCGAGTTGCAGCGTCAATGATGGTATATTTCGGATCGTCGGCTACGGTATAGGTTGGGAGAGAGCTGCAGATTTAAGGCAAGAGAACCCACTGCTGGCACCGTCAGTTATTACAATAAAGTTGATAGCTTTGATTATTTGGCCCGAATTCTTGTCGATCGGCGTCCCGTCTGGCTTGATTTGCGCATCTTCCAGTATAAGGAGATGTGGTTTCAAAATTTGGTCAAGACGTTCTCCGGTGGGGGTTGCGCCGGCAGGCCTCACTGTCGAATTGACTGTTTAAACTGAAGTAGAAACGTTAAAAAAAGACAGTGAGTAGACCTTTATGTTGTGTGCCTCGGTCTTGTTGTTCAGGAAATAAATATCGATCCCATCTTTGTCATATAGCTGGGCTGTTTCCGCCAATGTTGCCAAAGCCTCTCCAGCCTAGGATGGATGGGAATGACATGACTGGCCATGGCCTTGCCTTTACTTACCTCGTTCCAACGTGTCTTGTTTTTCCTCACGGCCGTAGTCATGGATCCGGAGTCATCGACGAGGATGACCGTATCGTATCTCGTCAATTGTTGCAAGGCATTCTCAAGTGTATCAGCGCGCATGGGCGTGTTGTAATCTGCAAAGCTTTTTTCATTCATTCAGACCGCTCCGCAGAATTGTCGCGAACGTACACGAGTTCGATGATTTGCTAGATGATTTGCTCCGCTTATGGGTGGGCTTGAGGCCATTTACGGTCTCGTAGTACGATGGAGGCGGGGGAGGGTCTCTCGTGTCTGCTGACCGGCTGCGATTGTGGATGAAGAAGGATGGCATGAGAAAATGTCTTCGAGGGCTCTCCGCGTCCGACTCCTCGGTGTCGATAGACAAAACCGAAGAGGACTTGCTAAACCTGGTGAAAAGCGATTGCATGTCAGAGTGAGAAGCTGGGGGTAGCAGCTCTGTCCCGCTATATATACACAGACTGTGTGACTCGGTCACCGGAGCCGAGTATTTGACTCTTGTTCGGTGCTGTAGACAGCCGCCGAGCTGTGGAGGGCCCACTTCCGACCCGAGGGGTGGGTATTGTTTCGCATTCTTCCGAGCTGTAGAGGGCGGCGCTTATTGACAATATACCACTTCCGACCCGAGGGGTGGGTATTGTTTCGCATTCTTATTGCAGAGTCGGGTTGATCTCGCCTCCGGCCACTCGATTCGGGCCGGCGATTCTTTCCAGACCGAGGTGTTCGAATGTTGGAACGGGATCTTCCGGCTGTGCAGCATTTTATCAAATCACCAGGCTCCGAGTGATGATATTGGGGTGAACCTCGCAGATATGGAACGCTTCAAACACCAAGTTAGTGGTGGATGGTGGTAGCCGGTAGGATCACAAGATTACGTTCAGGTGGGGAAAAAAGTCATCTCTTTTCTTCACCACAACACGAAGCTTCAACGAAGGCTGGGTTCGATGAATAAATCCAAGCCCAAACCCAGTCTGTGTATTATTCAGCAGGATTGTCAGTTATGCTGATTTTTTTTTTCAGGATCTATGAAGCTTGAGTCTCGCAGCAAGGCTTAGTCTGGCATGTGGCACGACCTCCTTGAGCCACACTGGACCCCAGAATTGGATGTCCACGGATCAGGAAGGGCGTGGACAACGTGCAAGTATGTAACATCGAAATCGGGAGATGCGAGCATCAGAAGTTCGTGGATATTCTTTACCTGCAAGGTTGGTCTTGAATTTACATGCAAATCGCCGAACTTACTTTTAATCCAGGAAACCGAGGCGATTTTGGCAGGACGGATTCTCAATATTCTCATTCCTTCAAATTCATCAACCCAACACGCCGAGACACTTGTTGTGATTCAACGCTACAACATATCTGCGACGCGGAACGCGCGTATGTCTATGCCGGTTCTTTCACTCTCGCCTGACATCGCTGTCGCGAAGCCTACCGTGTCTAAGGCTGCCCCAGCATCCAGAGAAGTGTTCTACACACTCTGAATTCCTTAGCCGATCAATCTCAGTTTAGGAGAACAAGATCACTTGGAACTGATGGTGGAGTTCGAATGTGAGGTGTCCTCCTTCAATTTCAAGTTGTAGTTTTGAAAGTTGTGTCAAGACAAAAGTTGTGATGCTCTGAGATCAAAGGGGTGACTCCTGATATTCGAAGTTGTCTCACATCAAGTTGTAGTTGTCTCCGGGTGAAAATAAGTTGTGTTTGCCCTTGAAAAAGTTGTCTATGGCCAAGTTGTTGGCAGGTTGAAGTTGTGATGGCACTGCACATAGTTGTCTTTCTAAATCCCAAAGTTACACCTAGTGGGTGTAACAGTTGTACAAGTTTGCGAGTTGACCCACACAAAGTGGCACATCTGCGGAGTTGTGTTGTGGCCAAAAGCAAGTTAGCACAGGTAGAGATGTATCACGAGAAAGTAGAAGTTGTGTCCACCAGAGTTGCGCCAAGTTGAACCAGCCAGCAACAAAGTTGTGGGTAAAAAAAGTTGAGCTCTGGTAAGATGCGAGTTGTACCTGATTCGAGTTAAAAAACATGCAAGTTGTCCAAATACTTTTGACACAGTATGTCTCCCATACAGAATGCCGTTTTGCAAGCGGTTGCGGGTCGTCGACATCTGGAACTTCCTCAATTCTGGGTGGAGGAACTTGTTCGGCTGCCTGCGGAGGTTCAACGAGTGCTGGAACCAGCTCGTTCTGGGCAGGTGGGCGCTCGATTACTTCCCACTCCCCTCGAGCGGCGACTTTGTCACGACCTCAATCATCTTCAAGATTGAAGCTGACGCTGCGCTCTACTCCGACGGTGCGACGATTGGGCCAATATATGCGGTGAGCTGCGCTTTCTTCGTCGACTCCCACCCAATGCCCAATGCTTCCGCGCATATCCAGCTTGGAATTATTCTCGCTGTGCACAAGAACTTTCAGCCCCAAGGATGCAAATCAGCAAGAACTGGCTTCTCTCCGAAGACAATTTCGTGCGGTGTGGTGTCGCCAATTGCTCGAGTCCAGGTGCGATTCTTCAAATACACTGCATGCATGAGTGCTTCGCCCCACAGGAATCTCGGCAGGCCGCTATCATGAAGCAGGAAGTCGTGGACACAGAGAATCTTGATGTGGGTGGTAGGCTTGGGAACCTGAAATGAGTCGATAAAGTCTACGTGTTTGAATCAAGACTGCATCCACTGCATCCGAAGCACAACATCCCCAGAGCAACGCACATACGGATTGACGTCACATCAAGAGCCGCCTCTCAAATGGCGAGGATGCAGGGAGACCGGCGACGGAACGCGGGCACGGCGGGGAATTGTCGTCGATGCTGGAACAGATGTGAGAATGTCTGGATGGCACTGGGGTGGCTGCATACCAAAAAGGATAAGTGTCTGTCATATAAGCCCTGGATCTTACAAAAAGACGATCTTGGTCTTATGGGTAGCTGGGCTCTTATGGCCTTGCAAGGCCTTGCAGCCCTTTGTCATAAAACATAAAAAATTCCGACATGATTGCCCAGCATCCACACAAGCTTTGGTTCATAAGAACGCAACAATGGCGGGCACCCGGACTTAACGACGAAGGTGCGAGAAATAAATTCGAAGCGACAGTTTGGCTTAGAATTCCGCTGGCTATCACAATTCGGTTGAGCTAAAAGTACGGAGAGGTCGCACTGCGCACTGTTGCCCGGAGCTGGGCTTCTTCCTCTTGTACTCGCAGGTCAAATCGTCGAGCCCATCACTGAATCACCAGTATGTATCTGCAATACATATGTTCTTTTTGCAACTAATTATCTTGAAAATATTACAGCTCTTGGCGGAACTTAGGGCACAGACCGAATTTTTCCGTTTTCCACCGCTTTGACTAGAACACGCGCCACGGGCTCAATTTTGATCGGATTACCTTGGGAGTAGGTGCGTTGGAATCGCGCTGGAAATCTGCAGGGGATTAAATACCGGTTTTTTTTATGTAATCACATAGTGTAAAATCTTCCAAAATACCATGGTCTCCAGTAGGACAGCTGTAGCACAATGAATACTTAGGGTGCGGCCTTTTTTTTTCTTTTTTTCTTTTCTTTTTTTTGCAAGTTTTCGCGAGATTCCTGATTGTGAGCTCAATTCTCAACCGTTTCCTTGAAAGTAGGCTCATTCGATTCAGACGGGAAATCCGGAGGGCACCTCCTGGCCCAATTTATTCTAACTATCTCAAGATCATTTGGTGGGTCAGATTTGGGTGTTTTTGGCTGTACAAGAGCAGACTGGGTCTCATAGGACTAATAATGCTTGGAGTGACCTAAATTTTTGATACGATGTACTTTGCCATATTCCGGAGGGTATCCCATACCTTCGTTTGTAGTCCCGAAGGTGTTCATTATCAGCCACCGCTTCCATATCCTGAGGAGTGGGATTACTTCATCAATGACCGCAAAACTGCTGGCATCTCTCGGAAGTTGAACAACCTCTTTTCTCTCACAGCACTCAGGGTATGCGATGGCGATTTCATGAAATTTCCAGATGGAATTGCAGCTGTAACATTTGGCGGGTGGGCGTACCTGCCCTCTGTCTTTCTAACATCATTGCCGACATAGTCAGACGATGAAGACCAGGCTCAAGACGGCGCAGCCCTCCTCGTCCCGTCGAAGGACGCAGCGCACAAGGCTTACGGCAGGCTAATACACCTGAAAGACCTCAATTGATCGCCCAATGCCATTGGCCGCCCGCCCCAGATGTCTCACGTGCGGCCGCGTCAGCACAGTCGTGCTCCCGGCGCTTGTGCTCGACGCACTGCAGGGCTGCTTCGCGCCGACGGGCGGCGGGAGGGAGAAGCCCGAAGAGGCGCCCGCGGTGCGATTTAGATGTGAATTTGGTGCAGAGTCGGCGTCGTGTGCAGAAGACGAAGACAACGCATCGTCCGTGTCGTCCTTCGCAAAGTCGTCGTCCCATTTTTCTGTCGTTTCGTGGGAGGAGCGGTGTCGGACGTGCGCGTGCGGTTCGTGGTGGTGGTCTTGGCTTGGTTGTTGGTCTTCAAAGTCGTCGTCCCAATTCTCCGAGGCTTCTGTAAACGGGAGGTGAGCGTGAGATGTCATGAGTAGTAAAGCGCACGAAGGTCAAGGGCGTTACGTCGCGACCCACGATCAGCACTTGCTCTTTGTTGTCGTGCTTCAACCTACCTACTTGATATTACACTTCAAGGACTTCAATACAACTTCACTACAAGTTATTATTGCCTTCGTGACTTGCAGAAGTGAAACCTGAAGAGCCCTTATAGTTTTCGTCACGCGTGGTGGCATGACTTTATCTCTCTATGTCCTCACCACCTCAGGTTTGTTGGCCCATCCGCCTGTTTGGCTTCGACTACGAGCGCAATCGCCCCAAGCATACTACTGGCCCTTTCTACGCCATAGTTTGCGAGGAATTCCGCGGTGTGGTGGCGTCCAAGTGCATTTGTTTTCTTTTTTTTTTCTCCTTCCTTTTTTTGGGTGAGGGCTGAATGATACATAGCGAGTCTCGCGTTGAGATGCAAGAAAGTATCCCACGGCACGTATGTACCTGGGCTGCCCCGGATTGGCCCACATTTACGGAACTATGGGCACTCGACTGCCAGGAGTTTCACGACACAAACCTGAAGATTTCACGCCGCCCCAGTCTCCCGAGCCCTCCTCGTTCAACCCGACGCCTTCCCCTTCTCATTCTCCTGCGCCCTCCCTGCCTGCGGAGCTCTCCCCCAAGAAGCTGCGTCCGGCTGAGAAAGACGGTGCGGTTGGTACTGCAGCCCTTGCCTCGCGAACTCAACGCCGTCGTTGGAGAAATCACTCCGGTTCTCCCAGCAGATAAGGCGCCGCCCGCGACCGTCGCAGCTCCGCTCATTGACGTGTCGGATGAAGAGGAGAGGCTGCCAACCCCTCCCTCCCATTCGTCCGGCCCATCTTCCACGACACTGCGCGCAACCGCACGTGCCAGCACGCGACGCTCGCGAGCATGGACGGCTGTTTCAAAAAATGGATTGTCTTCTGCAATGAATTGTGTGTGTGCTAAATTTGAGTACCTGGATGTCCAAGTCCTGTGCAATGTCTGATAGCAATGTCACCGTAAAATCCCTCCTCTGCTTCACATACGCCATTACCCGTGGCCGCTACCCGTTTTCACTCCTTGTAGTCAAAAGTGCAGAAGATGTGTCATGGGGCTCACGAACGCCACCTAGTCTGTATGTCGAGATTTACCACGTACGCCAAAAATTGAAGATGTCGCCGTTGTTTCGCGGCCTTTTTCTTCCCCACCCCCAAACTTTCCGTCCTCGGAATCGCGGTTTTTACACTTCCTCCAATGTCGGCCAGCCCCGAGGACTATTCAATTCCCGCTGGCCACGACTTCTTTAGCGAGGATGGAAATCACTCTGACCTTGATCTTCTCTCGGAGATTAAAGTGCCTCCCATCGCCGTGATCACGTAGCTCGTAGCGGAGGCCCGTCAGAAGTATTTAGACGGTGCAGAGTCAATCACCATCCCTTGGACGGGTACTTTGAGCCGAATCCAAAAGAATTGCGCGAGAAACGAAGAGAAAAGGATGGTGGGCGTACAGGGTAACCTCGTTATTGCTCGCGCAATGGTGGACAGGAATATATAGGAGGGTGAGGATTCAGAGGCTGATAGAGCTCAGTCACCAAGGAGAACGAAAAAGATTATTGATCGGTAATTCGGGCACGGGGAGTTGAACCCTGGTGAGCGAACAATGTACTCCGTGAACACCCAATAATCATCCATGATAATTTCAGAGCACATGAAGGATTAATTCAACCAGTGTTATTAAACCGGCTCGGCTTGGGCTTGCCCCCGCTTGGGTAAACGGCGTGACCCGCAGAATGGCTTGTGATGAGGCTTTCGGCTTGGATAGAGTGGCTTTAGGGTCTCCGCAGAAAAACACACTTGGATCCAACAGTCGCGACTGTCCGGATATCTGAGCAACACTTACGTTCAATTGTCTGTGATCTTTCCTTCCCATGCAACTGGTGTCGGGCTTGTGCAACTTGGGACGGACTTGCGCAAGGGGCTTGGCCATGAGGCGAGGGAGGCGCTTAGCATTATCAAGAACAAAATCCCTTGTGAAATGAGTAAGGCCATCCCCTGTGATCCCGACACTGTTTTGATCACCCTGATTCACAGAAAATGAAAGAGAATGAAGTGAATTCAACATTGCACTCACAGGTTCCATAAGTAGCTAATTTGACCATACGGCCTAAATATCATACTATATGCATGGATTGGACATCGTTGGGGCGTGGACATGCATCGGGGTTGAGCTTGAGCAGAACGGCTTCTGCCACGTGCGTCAGGCTTGCGATGAGCATCGCCAAGAAAATTATGTTGAAGTAACCATTTAATATCTCGTTGATATTTACATCCTATAATCACACTAGTGAGGGTAGAAATGGAACTCTGTTTGCTAGAAAAAATGTACCAAGTTGAACATCAACAGCACTTCGTTGATTGATTAGTTATTGCCGGTCCGGGGTCAAGCCCAAGCCCCACCCGGTTGCGCCTTGTGAGATAAAATATGTTGGACTTGGTCCAAGCCCCGTCGAATTCAGCCCTGCTCTCTCTCTCCGCTCCTTCACTTTAGCAGCCTTTCCACTCCTCTCTCTCTCTCCGCTCCTTCACTTTAGCAGCCTTAGTTTTAATAAACCTCAAATATTCGTTCGTGTAAATATCGTGGGATCCTTGAGTTAAGCAGAATTATGGAAGAGTGTTGGCCGGGCACGAATACTAAGAATGCAACATAAGCGACAAGAGAAGCCAGTGGTTTTACAAATTACAATGAATGGTTACATAGGTCAATAATTAATATATTCGCTCCAGCCTCTGCGGTCAGAAACCCATTCATCACCCTGGCGATCAGAATGCAGTACCAAGGTCCCTCGCTTTCCCGAAAAATGAATATTGAAATGCGTCAGATCACAGGAAGGAAATATAAGAACATCCCCAAGCTGCAAGTCGAACTTCAATCCAATTTCGTAGAGGCATAGCTGGCCCCCTTGGAATTGACCAAAAGGGATGACGACACAGAGTTTCTTGTCGCCATGGTCCCTGTGAGCCGATGTTGAGACACGTAGGTTGAGAACGAAACCTCCGAAAGGGTAGGAAGGACAAGCTGCTTTCATAGGCAGGGCATCGCAGTAGATGCTGAGCTCGTCAAATTCGTTACAGAACCTTTTCTGCATCTGCACCATGGATTAGTACTGGCAAATATATAGATAGAATACTTACAACAACACGGATGTAGTCAATATGTCTGTATAGGCGTCAGCAAGTATTGCAAATTCCCGTGGGTGCTCTTTAATGTCTTTTGACTCGTGAGGGATGCGTTGTTCAAAATTGACCCTGCCTCCATGGTCTCGCTGAACATTGTTAAGATGTTCAGCATCTTTTGGGGCACCGTGTCCCTGGGAAACAATCAGTAAGAAAAGGATGCAAAGAGAGGAATACTTACCTTCTCTCCATAGCGTGCATACCAGGAATAATGGAACGACCCATATTTGTAGTTTTGGCGTTGGGATGTATCATCTTTCCATTCACCAGGCATGGCGGCTTGGACAAGAGCAATGGCGTCTTGTAATTTTTGCCGAAGCTCTGGTGGAAGTGTGAAAAGCTCGGCCAGGAGCTTACCCGTAGGGTCTTGTATTCGAAGTGCGTTTCTGAGGAAAAATCAGGGCTAGAAGTAGAATAGAGAAGGCGACCTACTCATTGAGAATGGTGGACTGGATTTCGATATACCTGTCTCCATCTTGGTATCCATCTGGGCCTTGGTTTGCAATCTGTATCTATGCGGTTAATGGGACGAAACTGAATATATGGAAGAAGTACCAGTTCTTCCAATTCTTCAAGGTCTTGGGCAACGTCTGCGTCTTCCGCTATCCTCCCTTTGCTCTCTTGTGAATTTGTCTGTGGTACTGGCAGTAACAGGACAGGACGTCTTCACGAAGTCAGCAGGAGTCACAATTGTGTGAACATCCGCCAGTAGAAGGTCCTCCGGGTCTCGGAATATATTCCAAGGACCGACAGGGCTGTACCAGGCTGATGAACGACGGGGAAGCTTTGCAAAACTGGATCCTATCAGCTTGACGTCCCAATCACAACACAAAGAAATGTATACTTCGTGGGGACCTTCTCCAGTATCTCATCCATTTCAATAAGACTGTAAAAAGCAACCTTTCTGGTGACTTGGGGGCCGTTGAGGGGTCGGGAACACGGTAATGAAAATTGATATTAGTCAGCCCCTTTGCTTGATTTCGTATATATTCTAGAGGTACTCTTAAGCGCTTGACGAGAGGGCCCCATTTCTCATCTGGGTGGATGCATACTAAGCAAGAGTGGCATGTAAAAGTAACAAGACAAACTTACGAGAAACCTCCCTGAGTGCTGAGCAGAGAGCTATTATGTTGTCATCGGTGCTTTTGCTCCGAGAAATGAAATCTTCCTGCATGCTGGTGGCTGCTATTATGACCAGGATGTACGGTGTACCTGTTAGAATTTAGTTGTGTTGTGCCAGACGTGAGAGATGAACTTACTAGCTCCGCATAACGACAAAAGCCTTGTACCACTCTCAAGCCTCCGCTTGAACGTGGAGGGAGAGGAACCTCCATATTCCCGGACAAATCTATCGTAACCAGGTACATGCAGGTGTTTGCGTGCACAGTCCTCCCTGATACTGCAAAGTAATCAGAGAGAAAAGCGAAAAAGATGAAAGAACGGCATACCTATGAACGTGCATGGCCAGCTGGACAAGATTAACCATGTACCAGAAGGACGTGATTTGGTTCTTGGTGCCCAATGCATTCAATTTGCTGACGACAGACGGAAGGTCGGTGCCAGCAGAGAGCTCTATATGATCTTCTGGCTGGTCTAGGCTGTCAAGGAATGCATCCAGCTGGGTGCGTTTCTCCCGGGAAAAAATAGAGGCCACAAGAGCGCTGAGGAGAAAGCCAGCATCCTTGGTGAGAGGAGGACCAGTGCCCTTGATGGTGTAGCCCAGTGGGCGTTTCCTCTTCCCCTTCCCCTTCCCCTTTGACATTGATTTCGACAGTACTTTTTCGGCAGGGAGTCAGAATCCGCCTGTGCGACGACGGGAGTAAACGAAGGGAGGGTGATCCCAGAGGGAAGCAGCGGGGTGGGAAAGTCCAGCGAGATTTCTCCGCGAGTAGCACAGAGAGAGCAAGGATGTGATCGCTTGGCTGTGAGACAATCGAGCAAGGTGATTTCGCGGGGTGGGTTTTGGTAAATTCGATTCATGGCTGCATTATAGCATTTCGTTTCGGTGAGGATAAGTGCTTTAGCGACTTCCATCGGTGGTGGTGGCTTCTTCAGACGTCCGGACTTGGATGTGACCCTCGGAGCATTTGGCACGTCTTGTTGCGATTAGATTATAGTCGACGACCGAATGGAGAAGCAGAAACCCACCTGAGAGTTGTCTTTGGGCATTGAGAAGGTCACTAGGCTGATAGAAGACGACGCCGCGCGCGCTGCTGTCAGGGTCCCTTCCCACGCGACCCTTTTCCTGCCACATCTGATCCACAGTGTCGGGAAAACCAAGGGAGAGGCTGTCGAGAAGGGATTTGGCATTGAGTCCGTTGGCGAAGGCGACCGTCGAGACAACGACTTGACACATCGGATCTTCATCCAACAAGCGTAAGATTTCCTCGTTATCTTCGGCAGTCCGCAGAGAATGGTAAGTCTTTACCCGTCGAAGACGGGCTGGGCCTGGGGGAAGGGCATTCCACAAGTACACAGAGACACGGAAGACGGTGTCAATCGTGCGACAATGAACGACGCCTTTGCGACCAGAATTCAGATATTCAAGGAGTTGTGGAAATTCAGTACTGCCCAGACCGTGCTCGAGCGGCTTCATGATAAACTGAATGTTAGGTCGTTCATTAGAGAGTCGGAGGATATGGAATTTATCGCCAGAAAAGCCGAGGGTTTCGCACACGGAACGGGTGGCGGGGCCAGGCTGCAAGGTAGCGGAGAGGGCAATGACGGATGTACCAGGAGGAAACCAGCCGCGAAACAAGGTGCCGATGTTCTTGAAATGAGGGCGGAAGCGGACCCAGTCGTTTATGAGATGAGCCTCATCGGTACATCCAAAGACTATATTCGCACGGAAAGTGTCCGAGTCCGTGATTTCGCGCCACGCTCTCTCGCGCAGATGCTCGGGGTCGACGCAAATGATGTTGAAAGTCTTGCACTCTGTGATTTCTGCAACGAGCTTACGACCAGTTTTGCGCGCCTCGGTTACTGTTTCATGACACCACGCAAATGCCGGGACGTCGAGTTTAGAGAGCTCAAGGACCTGAAATTGGTCTGAGAAGTATCCATAAGATGAGAAGAATCGTACAATGTTGGATGCAAGGCCCTTCGTCGGCGTAACAACAATCCCTAGAGGATGAGCGCGGAAGGGCAAGTCAGGATAAAGGTGCCGATTACGAGCTACTTCTCGAAGGACAATGATGGGAACCGAGAACATGGCGGACTTTCCGCCACCGGTAGCGCAGCAGCAGAGAACATCCTCCCCATCCAGCACGAGCATGATTGTCTCCAGCTGATGCGCGCGAAGTCCTTCTTTCCATTGCGGGATTTGTTGTTTCACGATGGTTTCGATGGTTTTGCGTCCCGGAGGATCTTGCCAACGATAACGCGCCATGGTGAGGTGCCGGAGCAAAAGGAAGCGCGAAGAAGCCGCGGGCAAGTGACCGCGCGCGCGTGAAAGGGGCGTGGGAAACGAATTCAAACTCCGTCGATTATATAATAAGGTCGACCTCCAATCAATCGTGCCCCGTTAACAACAGACTAGTCACTATCCGGTCCGTGTTTGAACAAGGCGCCCACTGGAGTCGGAGTCTCAGCTTCAGAGTACTTTCTGAGAGTGGTCATGCCCCTCAAGCTACTAGACATCTGCCAATGCACTCTAAATTCAAAATGAGGTTGTCATTATCTCACCGAGATCCGAGTGCTGACCAAGATCCCCGAGATGTAGTTCAACTTGCGATTATTTCTTTCCACACCCCGTCCCAGGCCCCAATTGCAGTTAATCTCGCGCGAGTTTAGTGCTTCCAAACACGTTTGGATTGACACCTCAAGACTGTGGACTGGAACCAAACATCTGCGAGAACCTAGCTAAAAACCTGAATCATTTCGGAGGTGACAGAATGGTGCACCTTAAATTATGCGCCTGTAAGTCGCAGGTGTAAATTTAAACAGGCTGACATGATCAGCCAACTGCGTACTTGCATGAAAATTCGAAGTCCTTCAACGCGGCTACGGTAGGCAGATTGGTCGCGGTTCAATTTCGCGTCAGTGTTCGAGCCAGCTCAGTGGTGATATTTTCTCGGTCATCCCGGCGACAGTTCCTTTCTTCTCGGAGAGCACTCTTAAAATTGCCTGCGTAGCCTTTGTATGCGCTTTTGTTTTTTGCGAAAGGAGATGTAAAGCTGAAAGACTGCGAGAATAAAATGGTCTCTTCGAGCGTTTTCTTTTTTCGACAGGAACGTTACTGGTGTCTCGCATTCGTATGTTTGAGTTCGGACAAAAAGAGAATACGGCAGTATGTATGTTGGGGTGTAATTCTACTAACGTCGCCCGACATATGCTTGAACCGAATGACGGCATGCCTTGGACTCACTCGGCCCACTCCATATGGTGATTGGAGTGTGATTCGGACCCACCATGGCTGCCCTGGCATGACCTGCGTGGAGGACATTAGCGATTCTACAAGTAACCCCGCGCGCGACGCGCCTCACAGAAAATTGTTTTCCCGCTCGAAATCTCGCCATATCACTGAAATTTTGTATATTGTGATGTACGTGCCCCAAAAGAATGTATAAATTGAACTACTTCTCTTAATCACCCTTGCGAGAACGAGTGAAAATTGAAGTTAATCTAACAGTCATTAAGACGAACGAACGCGATCACGTGCGGTTCGAACTTTTCTTGCGTAGACCGTCCAAATACGCCACACGTTGCGTGCGCACCCGAGTATCCTCCAGTTTCTCTTCCTCCTCCTGCGCCTGACGCTTGAGCTCCTTGGTAGACGGAGTTGATATTGCATGCGGCATTTTCGGACCTCGGGACGGAGCGTTGCGGAGTCGGTCCAGATTATCCCGACGTGCTTTCCTAGCGCCGACTCTTTTTTTCAAATCCTCGTGCGACTTCTGGATCTCCTCAGGTAATCGACCACTTGCCGCGTCACTGATGTCCCCTGGCACGGCCTCCGCTTCCCTTTGCAATTTACTCGCCGCAACTCGTGCCTTTAGTTCCTCCCGCCCCCTTGCAATTTCCTCAGCCGAATGAGTAGGCGGCGGTAGAGGAAAACGGTTTGTCGTCTAGCCATTTCTGTACAGGTTGTGTGTGAGGCGCATTATGCCGAATGTCTTCTAGAGCATCTGTGCGTTGTTCAGTTCCTTTTTTTTTTTTTTTTTGCCTCATGGGCATCGGTCATTTTCACTCACGACTTTTCAGCTCTCGGTCAGGAGACTGCGTCTCTGTGGACATGGTAGAGAGTGTAATTCAAGGCGTTCAATGCGGTTCGTTCCTATCATTCACGCGCATCCCGATTGGATCCCAATCAGTAATGATATTCCACAGATCTCAGATTTCAAATATACTTTATTGGGACACAAACTGACTACCACGCTCGCTCACCATCTGCTACCCCAAGATCCGAACTGTCCGAGCTCCCCGTCAGCTGAAATGTCGAGGCGATTGTTTCCACCGCTGCCTCGAAAGACTGCACAACACGAACCTCCTTGGCACCAGAGCGGCGGGATTCCGCGCAAGCGGATTGCCTACGAATAAGCGTCAGAATTTGCCGCTATACAATAATATTTGACGCACGCATTGAAAAAAATTGATGCAGTTGTGGGGGATAACGAAGAAGCACGGGGCAGAAGTCGAAGGTCCAGCGGCGGAGACACTGCTGGTGCTGTCGGAAGTGCCAGAGCCCAACTGAGACGGTGCCGCTGAAGTGGACGAAGTCACTGACGAGGTGAATGACGAATAGCGAATGGCGCCGCGGCGCAGGCGTGGAATGCGAGAGGTAGGCTGATAGATGGCAATGAGGCCCACCATTTGCCTATCAGGTGAGGTAGAAAGCGACGGCGCAGGCAGATCTCCATCAATAGGCGCGGCGGCGTTGCGTTCCTGACACTGCCAGTGGGACGAACGACAGAATTTCCACCACTCTTGTCCAGCCAAGTCCGACATCGCAGCGCGTATAACGGGTGTTTGGTCCGTGCGCGCAGCCATACATTCGCTTCTGAACAAAAGCTTCGCTTCAGTAGCACGGCATCCCAGTCGAAAAACACTTACAAGGTGGAGTACGCGCCGCTGGGGATCAGGTAGGAATAATGAGCACTGTGGGCACTGTGGTAATCATGGTTTTTGAAACTTTTGACAGGGAAGAATGGTAGAGGGCAAGCATTGTAGTCCTGTCTTCATTAGGCGGGGGCGCAGCAGGTGGAGACATCAGGGGAGTGGTAAAAGTGGGTCCGAAAGGAGTATTCCATTCTCGGTTAGAAGGACCATTCCGGCCCGATCAACGTATTTCTATCTATGCCATTCGGGCCGCCGCATTAATATTGTGCGCATACTGGCACCCGATATCATAAAAGATCACCATGCGCATCGTCTGGACTTCCTCAATATCGCTGCGCACCACCCGAATGATTTTCCTCCATTTGTGAAGGTCGACCTACGGTATTTGGTGCGCGAACAAAATCAGACCATAAACAAGTTTTTTTCTACTCCACCATCAAAAAAAAAAAACTCATTGACTACTTTCATGCTGTATTCACCATTTTGCATACATGAGCATTCCGCAAACTCGATTTTTCAGAAAAGGTGGATTTAATTTATTACGGTACAATGAAATAGGTATGAAATGGGCCCACTAGTCTGGGAGGTCATAAAAGTGATGAAAGTTCATGCCTACATTTTATTTGAAGCAATTAGGTCCAGGAATGGACCCAAACGGCCCCGCTCATTACTTTTTGCCGCCACTGTATGTCTGGGAGATTGTTGGATGAGGAGACGGCGAAGGTGGACAAGGAGGTGGCCAAGGCCTTGAAGGGGAAATATGTGACGCTTTCGTGAGTCCATTTAGCGCCTCTATCCACCGCTATATTAACTTTCATACAGTTCAGACGGCTGGAAGGAAGATATTCCGTAACCGGTGTCGATGCTACTGTGGATGGAAAGGTATGGTTCACGTTCTAGATACAGGTGCATGCTTATTCGGATGATAGTCGTACTTGATCGACGTCATCCATACGCGCGGGAAGAAGAAAGACGGTGAATCCATGTGCGAGTCGTTTTGCGAGTAGATCGACAAGACCGAGCGGGACTATGATTGTATCGTGGTCTGCTACGTTTGCGACAATGATGGAGGAAGTCAGAATGGTCGTAAACGTCTTATATTCCTCCGGCCGTACTTAACCCTACACTACCCTCCGATGTGCCACCTCCCCGGCTGCGCATTGGATGTCTCGGTCGCGGGGGAGTCTGACGCGCGTCTCCCACAGGGTTTTACCCCGTGGCCTCCCTTCAAAGGGCGGAGACCACTATATAACACCCAGTAGAATAAGTAGATACCGAGTAGAGTAGTCACATAGGCCGTAAACGGCCTGAGCCGCCTCCCGCCTTTTACCGCCGCTTTTCCGAAGCCCCGCCGATTCTGTTTTGTTTTTTCTCCTGTTACTACATTGAACGCTTCCGCTCCGCTTTTTACGGATCCGAATGGCGAAAGGAAAATTCCAGGGCACCACTGCGGCAGATGACTGGTCCCCGAGACATCATAATCCCTCCTTAGGTTCGTCATACGTGACTGAATGCATCCATGAAGTTTCAGCTTACATATCACAGCGCATACCTAGTCATCTCAGGAATGACTCAACTTCCGAACTTTTGGTGTTCAGATTCGGGCAAAGGCGTGTCAAAATCGGCGAGGATATAGGAACGCCGACACCGCGACACATCTTGCAAATCCGACACACCGCACAAAAACCGACACATTCCGTAATATCTCACGAGAACCGACAAATTTGTGCTTGCTTTCAGGAAACGCAGCACACCTTTCTGAAAAGACGACACGACCTGTTTGGGAAAGGTGGAACCCTGTGTCACGGTGTGACACATCCTTTCTTCCTCTTCCACCACCATCCACGACGCGCCGATGCCCAACCAAAGCTGAAGGAGGTTGGGACGACATTTAGCCGTTCGGGGGACCACAGCTGCGTTTCTATCCTTTCTTTCCAGGTCGTTGTTGCTGCAATGTTCCAGGTTTTTCAACAACAACGACTGCGGCTCCCCAGCGAGCATCCCCACCGACGATGGAAAGAAACACACACGTTCTCCGGAGGAACGGGTCCTTTCCAGGGATGCCGCTTCCGACAGCACTGTCTAGAGTGCGTGTTGAAGGGAGCTAGTGGCGGCACACAGATTGCGGCACATGGTGCTCTACACATCCTTTCTACGGTTGGTGAGGCCGCTTTTCGTGGTGCGCCCACCCACGGCCGCTCGCCTCGCTCCGTCCATCTTGCGCGGGGGTAAATCAGGCGTAGGCTGCGCGTTGAGGCTTCGCGCACGCGCGTCTCGCGTCTCGAAGTAAAGCCGCAGTAGCTCTAGCTATAGGGGTGGATGGCCGTCCATTCCAGATGGATGCCGAGGCGCGTCGCGTCGTCCTCCCACTCTCTTCACCTGCCTCCGAGGCATCCGAATCCGAATCCGTGATAGCAGTGCGCGGCGACGTGGCTCTACGTCCCGTCAACTTGCAGCCCATGCACTCCCGCACCCGCACTTTGGCGCCAACGTGCACGGTGGGGAGGGAGGTGGACTGTTGGACGATGGGTCCAGCCTTCAGTTGGAGGGGCCGCAGAGGTTCGAGTGTCGAGCGTCTAGCCGACGGGGCTAGAAAATTGGTTATTGCGTGAGATCCGAACTTCTGGAGCTGATTACCCAAAAGCGGAGTTTAAAGGCTTCGGACAGGCTTAATTTTATAAAGAGTAGGATATGCGCCGAAGCGCAACTTTTGGCTGACTATTACAAACAATGTCCACAGCAAGTGGGGTAGCTGAAGATTCATTAATCAGAACCAAGAAATGGATAGCGAGTCGAGGAGGGGCAACGAGGTAGGCAATGATCACGAGTAGCCCGCAATTGAGGAGACGTTGGGAATATACTTTAAGAGCAGTGAATTGAGGTTTAGGAAATTTGATTTTGATGACCACTGGCAGCCCACAAGAGAAACCCAGACCAAGCCTCGAATTGTGGGACAGGGAAGGATTAGGGGGTAGAAGGACGGGGCCAATGGTCTTCTTATGCTCGGAATAATTGCGGGACACTACGTGAACACAGCTGCGGCAGAAATTGGCTGCGAGAAACTGTGTCTTCCTGCGGAATGACTGCGAGATGGTCAGCTGAGGAACAGTTGGAAGATCCGGTGAATGGCTATTAACCCAAATTCAGCTTGGTGGGCGGATAATTCTCTACGAGATGTCGACTGAATGGGATAACTCTGCGGCGAAGTTTCCGCAGTGCGTAGTTGGAATAATGCGGTTAGTTTTTAATGGAACCGTGGAAGGAAATAACAACTTGGAGGAAGAGACGGAAGCAAGTAGGATGGAGATAGACTTACATGGGGCAATTGCACCGCCGACGAGGCATTGGCTTAAAGAAAGGTTAATGCAGTAGTCTGGGCGGCGGCAGCGCAGAGATCCACACTCCGCGAGCACGTGCAATTTAAATTATTTCGGTCGTTTTGGGTAGGTATAAGGGAGCAGTTGACAAATTTAAGGTTGAACAAGTGCCCAGCGTTCCAACGGCTGTTTTGAACACCCCACGAGGAAGAAATGACCATGTATACATGGCTGGGAGCATTGGTACATCCATTTCGCGAAATGGTCTGGGCGGCGGCAGTGCAGAGACCCACACTCTGCGAGCACGTGTGCGTCGTCAGATTTAGTGAGATACAATGCAGAATAGAACCCATATCTGTGTCACAACCACTATACTACTACCTCGAGTTATTTGTGGAATTTGTCGGACACTCGGAATGGGTCTGGGAGAAAGCCAAACAACGTTAAACATTGTGGCAATAAATGGGAAAGTGGGAGAAAAGCCAAATAGGTGCAAACATTGACTGACCTCCATGTCTTTTTATTTTTCTTCATGCAGAAGTGGATTGAGTACATATTCTAGGCTGGAATCATGTTCCAACTGAGCGAATGAGTCCTCAAGGATGTCTACAGGAAATTTAACCACCGGCGACTGCTGTTGTGCAATATTCTTTCAATTTCCCAATTCTTGCTGACAGTGCCCCTGCGGAGCACCGGACTCCACAAAAAAAATTATTGGGCATGGCATGTCGGCACTGGGATTGCAATCTCGTACTGCAGCATCTGTCCCAGTTTCTATTCACCCCACAGGCATGATGACCCGTAACGCCTGTCTGTTTGTTTGAAGCTTCAAGTCAACCATATATGTGCTGTTCAGTGGGCTTTCAGTTCACAATCTTTGAACCACAATCCAACATAAACTTGCCTCCTAGGCGCTGAGATTGCGGTTTTACAGCACTCAGGGCACGGCAGGTTTTATTTTATTTTATTGCACGTTTTCATGAGAACAGTCCTCCTGAGCCCAATTCTCAACAGTTTTCCTTGAAAGTAGGCTCGTGCGATTTGCATTGCGAACCCGGGGGAGCATTGCAGTGCAGAGGCCCCCATTCCGCCAGCACGTGCAATTTAAATGCTTTTGGCTGTGTTCAGCAGGTATAAGGGAGCACTTGACGAATTTAAGGTTTAAACAAGCACCCAGGGTTCAAAGTGTTGATCTGGATGTCCCGCGAGCAAGGATTGCCATCTATACATCCCTCGAAGGATTGCTCAACCCATTTCGCAAATTGATCTCAGCAGCGGCAGTGCAGAGGCCCACATTCAATTACACATGCTGGCGGAGTGCGGGTCTCTGCATTACCGAGATCATTTTGCCCAATTTTATATTGCACGTGCTGGCGGAATGCGGGCCTGGACCGGCACAGGAATATTATGTCGCTACCTAAGTCTCTGGCAAATCTTTGATTTGGTGGGAGGAATTTTCGGGTTTCTCATTTTTCATGGAGCCTTGTCCAATTCGGCGGATGAAATGGTTATATCTCACCCAAAAAGACGGACTTCGAAATTTCCTCCCACAAAATCCATCATTCGGGTTCCAGTCCGGTCCTGCATGTACAAAATGGCCTACGAATCAGATACCACCGTTTTGGGCAATTTGACACCGCCACCCGGACACTTTCCGATCGGCAAATGCCCAGGCCCATATATACCTCCCACACCCCAAAGAACGGGTGCACGACGCCGTGCAACCGATTGCGGCGCTTTTTTATTCGCGGAGGTGGCTTTAAACACAAAAACGCTCAATTGGTGATCCCAGACCAACTAGCTCGAAATTACCCGCCGATTCAGGTTAGTAGGATTAGATACGTCAAGGGCTAGCTCCTGTGCGATGTATACATCCCACACTTGGGGTGTGGGGCCGTGGCTTCGCCCCGCAGGAACTCGAACTTATGTACTTTTCCATTTAACTGGTAATGTCTAAAGCTCTGGCTGGATGCCGGGCCATCGCACTGCAATTGCAATGTTTGCTATGGCAGCGGCAATTCCCGAAAAATGCATACCAGAGGCGTAAGCAAGCACGGAACACCCGGTTTTTTGGGTCTGTAAGATTGCGGGGGCCAGCCCCGTGTTTCTAACTCAATAGGTCTGGCTTATGAGCAGATATTCGGCGTAAGCGGACGGCCCCATCAGGGGCGTTCCAAGAAGGCAAGCGAGCTGTTAAGAAGCAGAAATTCATCCAAGTTTGGGCGCAACTGGAGTACGCATCTTATACCCGGCATCTCGCCACCTATCTAATTTCACAAGTTGCATGATGGTTAGGTTACTTTGGTTTTGGTCCAACAGCAGAAGAGAAGCATTCAACTACTAGCCTTATATTTGACCGACCAAACCTTTCGCCACTTCCTCCAGTACCAACCGCAAATAGCAGATATCCTGGGACTGCTCCGGACACTGTGACCTCAGGAACGCCAAAACCGCATCACCATCCCCCCATAATGTCGCATGCCCAAAGGCTCGAGGGCCTTCATCAACATGCTGGAACACCATCCCGAGGGGCGTCGACCCCTCGATTTTGGGCGTAGCGTTTCCAGTGCGGTGGCCCAATCCTTCCTCCACCACTCCTAGCATTGCGTGTGCGTAGCATATGTACTCGAAGTGCCGCGCTCCACCGTGACTCTGGAAGAACGCGAGGAGCGACTCGGCGTCACCCCGTATGGTCGTGGGCCCGAAGAGCCGTGCATTCACCGATAGCTCGAATGTCATCGCAATGTCCGAGCAGATGATGGGGCCACCTGGCCCTAAACGACTGCTAGCAAAGCCCAAGGGAACCACACCTAAATTTGAAGAGATCGCTGACGGCCGATATCCCCCCGGAAGCGGCTGAAACTCTTCCTCCACGGCTCTTGCATGGTGCTTCCGCTTCTCCTTGTTGTCTGTGACGTTTACTCGGGTGAGTCGGCATTGAGTGGCGGCCGAAGCATGGCAAAAACAGACGCACCAGTGGGAAATACCTCCTCCTCCTCCTCCTTTTCTTCTTCTCCTCCACCACATTTGTGTAGGTTTTCTGGAGCGATTTGTCGGTGATCCTTCGCCCTTTCGGCGGCCTGACCAGTGATTGAGCGTTGAGATAAGTTTGGCTAAGCCAGTTGGCGCCCCGTTTCCTCCTGCCGTGCGCACCCTCCTTAAACTCTGTGAATTCTCACCTTCCGATAGCCATTTACGAGTTGGGGTTTCTTGTGCCCGGAATTCGCGACGAACTCCTCGATTTGTGTCACTGACAGCTGTGTCACCCTGGTAGGGGAGAGCCAGGCGCTACAACGACGAAGGGTTTCAGGAACGGCACATAACAAGAAACACTACGCACTATTCTCCGCCGGGGAAAAACCGCACGAGTTCTGTGCTCTTGTTCGCGAAACGGTTTTTCTTTGTCTTTTGTTTAATGGCGTCCGGCGCCATCGCGGGGTCGACGATCTAAGAGAATGTTAGTACGTGGAAGGAGGGGGTGTCACCTCTTCAGAGAAGATCTAGTGTCACTGACTTCCCCGGGCCACGGGGGGAAACCGTCGACCGTTCCGAGTACAATATCGCTCGTGTTAAATGCCGTGATTCTTATTGCGGGCTTCTTTCTCTGGCTCATCCTAGTTTGCGAGGTGAGTCGTCCCAATAAGTTTAAACTTGCTCTCTTATATACAGCGGCCGCCCGTGAGAGACATGGACTGTCCTCCATTCCAAGTCATCATTGGTAATTATAATTAGATCCCTATCTAAGGTTGCCACGGCCATCCTAATGGCATGATGCAACGGATATCACCAAATTTAGGAATAACATGCCAAGGTTATACCCCAATACTCCGCTTTTGATCCCCGCTGTCGGGGGCGCTCATTGACGATACATGTTTCGGTTGAGACTGCATTTTGAACATCTCGATGTCCAATGCCAATTATGAATGGTAGAATTTCGAGCTGAAGAGCAGAACGAATTAGGCAGAGAATCTTAAGAGATCGGATAATAGGCAGGTTGCGAAGCGGCCACTGTGGCCCCGGGATTACTGAAGGAGTTCCTCGAATAGATTTATCTGCCAGTGTAAATGCCCACAATGGCCATCGAGTTCTATCACAAAATACAAAGGAGGCTTCAGGTGGAAGACGGGATATAGTACATCGGTGACATTCAGGATTGCGACAGGCCATGTAGAAGCGGTTATTTTCTATCCGCGGACAAACGAACGGAGAGATGGCCCCTGAACTGACTAATGGGTCGATAATGCTGGTGATATATATCTGGCTACCTTCATTTCTTTACTTCGAAATTCACCCCTGAGGGTTTATTAGCTCTCCGAATTTATATGGGAGATGCTTACACGCACCCGACCACTGGTTCTTCACCCATCGCCACCTGCTCGACACCCCAACTCAATAAGTCTGCGGTACGTGACCCGCTCCGTTCTGCGTGCATGTAAACTCTTCCCCAGGGTTTTCTGACCCAGGGAATTCATCTCTGAAATTCCGGCCCCGCCCGACTTTCTCGCCCCATTTCCTTGATGATTTTCTATATTTTTTGTGAGTCTACTTTTTATTACATACCTGTGGTTTTCGAACCCGAGGAACCCATTTCTGAGGTCCCTAGACCGACCCGACCCGACCACTCCTTCGCCACACGTTCCGACCCTGCTCATTTTTCTTGTATTAATTTTCCTATGAATCAATCCCCCACTTACATTTCTTTAATTTTTACTTCATACCCGACCCCGGGGTTTTCGAGCCCATGAAATTCATTTCTACTGTAAGTCCTCAGGTCCACACGACTCCTCCTGGCCACCCATCCCAACTGCCCCCCATGTTTGTAATGGATTTCTTTCTTTCCTGCGCATATATTTGGCTCACGCCACACGCAGAGCTCTATGTGTGGTAGTGCTCTGGCGTTGTATCCAGAAAGTCACCTGCAACAGGTTTTTGCCTGAACCATCGAGTGCATATCGATCACTCACCTAATTTCACCCAGCATGCCTGCGTCCCCCCAAAGTCCGACCTTTTCTTCAGCGCGCGACTCCCACCACGCGCAGTGCTCCCAATCCCTTGCAAAACGTTTTCCCAGCACCACTAGAGTACGGTGGGCTTACGAGCTAATTTGTGATTTGGGGCCCAAGTTTGCTGAAAATTGTTGTCGAAGCATGAGTGAAAGACAGGAACGTGGATGAGAAAAGATGGCAAACAGGTGCATATTGATACTAAACTTTGAATTGCTGGGTCAGCTGGCAAACCTAGAAAGCGAACAAAACATTGGAACATGATAAGTACTGTAGTTGGAGCGTGGATAAAAAGCAACTTATGCTCAGGTATGAACTGTATTTCTCAGAGTCCAGATTTTATCATGTTTGAACTAGCAGTTATTTGAACCGTATGTTGGTCCCGAACCCAAGCAAGACACACTCAAGGACCATTGCATCTTGTACATATCAAGCACCCTGGAAGGGAAAAAAGGGAAATATCTTCAAGTCCGTTTCATGTTGTGCATGTTGTAGAGAGTATGCGTGATTGCACTACTGTACTATTTTGACCAAGTTTTCAGGTGACAAATGATGCAGCCCACTGAACTGAACCACTGGTCACAATACCATTGAGATTTTATGGCTGAAATAGGCTCAAAAATGCAAAATCCAGGAACTCTAGATTGAATTTTTTGCGAAGACTAAATCATCCTTGTTTTGAGTTGAGTATGGGCCTTGTATTCTAGTGCTGCATTGACGTCGGCACCCTTTTTGAGAAGCATGCGACCTACATAAACAGCACCTGCGACCATGTCGTCTTTCGGAACGCCTAGTCGTTTAAGGATACTGGGACCCAAAGTACCGTCCGGGGTTCTGACGCCGGAGAACTTCAATCAGGGTTCAGTTGAATATGATTCCATTGCCAACGCCGCGGCTGAGCGCTACGGGTTGCCAACAGCTTCCATTGCAAATGTTCCGTTTTGAGCGCTCCTCATCCCATATTCGAGGGCGCTTGTTTGTAGATTAGGCGCGGTTCCTTGTCGGTAGAAAGAGTGCGTTTCCTCCTATCAAAACCCGAACTGAGGGTATCAGCGTCTTCCCTCGACAGGTGATATGCTCCTCCTGTTCAAAATCTGATCAATGTGCTCTCTATGAACAGGTGGTATACTGAAGATCATTTCTATGTCGTGGGTGGTCGCTTATTTTGACAATAAGCGCCTTCTTTTCCAAGAATACAGTCGTAAACTAGGAAGCGAAACGGCACGTGGAAGCGAAACACCGTGGTGTTTAAATACTTAGGAGCAAGGTCTCATCCCAGTGACGTGCCTACCGACCGACTAGGCGCGAGCTTAACAATTAAAGTAAGCTACACGAAGTAGGGCGGTAGAAACAAATAAAAAGTGAGTGTTTCAAAATAGTCTAGTGCCGTGACACGAGACCAAGTGGCCGAGAGATGCGATGACGAAGGCGAAGACGTGGAAACGAGGACGGAGGCGATGGTGAGGACGACTGCGAGACGGCGAGAGCGAGAGCGAGAGCGAGAGCGAAGGTGTGGGATGAACTTAAGCAGTGCACAGTGGGCAGTCAAAAGCTGGGGTTGTATTGAGAGTAAGTTAGGTATTTATACAGACTGGGGGAAAAAAGAGCTTGAGGGAATACCTAGAGTTGTGGGATTTTTAAATATTAGTAGATGATACTCATGAACCCTTGTGGGGGTGGATTGGATTATGCTACGTTACAAACAGTGGGGGTCACTTTTAGTGTTATGTCCCAGTTTGGAGGGCCCTTCACGTGTTGTGATCTATGTGCCGGTAGATCGCTCGTTAGTAACTGTTCGTGAGGAGCGGCTTAAAATCGAGGTCAAACAAAGGTCGACCGACCTTTGACCAACCTCGACCGACTAGGCCGAGGCAAGGGGTTGGCCGGGGCAGCCCCAAAATGTAGTGAGTAGTGGACAGCATCAGTAGTTTTGTAGTTGACATCTCTGTGGTCATAGAGCGGAAAGCCTTCAGCCATTTCGAGAATGTGAGCAAGGCTTCCCACTCCGCAGAGGTGAGTTCATGTTCCTGAAGTTCAGAATTATTGGCAACATAGTTGTAGATTGGCAGTCGGAAGTCCAAAGCGCGACCTATTAGAATCAGATTCCAATCCTGCAAAATGAATGTAAAACACGTACATAGCATCTGGTGGGTCGAAGACCACCTGGTATTGACGTCGAGAATCAGAATCAACCTGCCTCCGAATCCCTCCCAGGTCCTGCGCCGCTGTGGACTCGACCGGACATGGCGTACAATTTTGCGAAGCTGTAACTCCTTTAGCCTCGGAAATGTTCCGGATGAGTTCTATTTTGTGTTAGGAATCGATTGATACCACGCATGAGGGGGTAGCAGAAGCAACGGTCGAGTTTGAGAGTGCTGACCCTAGCTGATTGACCCCAATCCTTCAGCTAGGGTGAACACAGCCTCACCTAATATCCCCGAAATTCAGCATGACGTGATACTGCTGAGTCTTACGCTGCGCGAGCTTCCCCGCGGCTCAGCGGATCCATATTAGTTCAGGTCAAACTCCGTCTATGCGCTCTTGTGATCTTTGACAAAAGATAAAGGTCATGTTAGGACTCCAGAATGAAGAGCTTCAACGCCTCAGGCTCAATGACGAGGGCAGCAATGGGAAGTTTGAAGAGACACTTCTGCATAGAATTCCACTGGCAATCACCTCGGAATCAAGCTTGAGAAACTAGGTCTCCATATGAAATCACGTTGTAAGGCCTAGACCGACAGACCGGAATGAATACGGTCCTCGCAGCACCGCGTCCCTCCAGAATGAAGAGCTTCAATACCCCACGCTCAATTACAAGGGCAGCAATGGGAAGTCTGAGGAGACAGTTTTGCTTAGAATTCTGCTATCAAGGTGGGAAGTGCTTGCGACGTGAGGAGAGGCACGCATGATGCCGGGCGGAAAAGTCCACAGCGACAAACTAAAGGAGATGGAGACCGAGCTAGAGCTCGCATGGAACCCGAGAAACTTGGTTGGAATTCTGAGATGAAGCTTCAGACAGTGAGCATTGAAAAGTTGGATCTGATTGATGGCTTGCATTCGTTTCCCGAGAGCTCGTCGCCACTGTGCAGGAATTTGGAGACTGTGCTACAGATTAAGAGCCAGCGAGATTCTACAACGCACGACCCAGAAGCCTTGAGCGTCGCCATCTTGTAGTTTGATCAATGACCGAATGTATCCATGTCTTGACTGAGGCGGCCCGTATGGATAGAGATTGAAAAGTTATCCAACTTTGAGTAAGAGACTTTGAGATTAAGTTCGATTTCTTGGTGGAAGACCTTCTCCTTCGGAAGAGTTCGGGTTCTGTAGTGTGTGTGTGAGACGGGCGTATGCGATAAAAGAGCAAATATACCGATCAGCCGTCCACGCGCTTCTTCAGCTTCTGAGCAACGATGACGGTCAGTATATCAATGGCTTTGATCGGGGCGTCCTCGATGGTGACCGCTGGGCCGGATGGGGCGGCCACAACTACTAGCGCGGCTGCGGCAGCAGCAGGAGCAGGAGCGGAGGACGAAGCCTCGGCGTCGGAATCAGACGCGGATGGTGCGTCCGGCTCGTCCTCAAACTGATAATAGATCTCCTTCACGTTCTTGGCGTGGCAGAGAATCGTGCGGGTGCGACTGATGGAGTCGTCCTGCGTCTCGTACTTAGCCTTCAGCGTGCGAGTCGCCATGCCAGTGAGAGTGGGAGATGGCCCGAGTTCAATTAGGCGTTCGAAGGCGTACTCGGTGAAGAGACGGTCTTGGGTCTGGATCCAGCGCACCGGCGACGCGAACTGGTAGGCGAGGAGCTCAACAAGAATGATATAGGCGAGCTTCTGGCGCTGTTTGTCGCTGGCCCGGCGCTCCTGGTCCCATTTCTTGAGAACTTTGTCGAGCTGCGGGGTCGTAAATTATTTGGGCGTATTCCTTGGTGACAGCGAAGGGAATGGCGATGAGATTGGGGATGTATTTCCCAATCAACATGTCGGGGGTTCAGACTCGCGACGTTGATCTTTTTCGAGAGATCTGAAAAGAGGATCAGATATTTGAGACAAACAACGGAAGGAAAACGCAACAAGCACGGAAAGGCATGACTCCAGCCCACAAATAACGAGAGTGGAAAGGAACATCGATCCCAGGCAATGGGATGGTGGCGAAGCCGCGTTCCAATTTGATATGACCCTCAGCCTTCTGCTGTTCTGTCGCTCGGGTGTGGCATTCTGTGATAATTTCGCCCAGCATCTCCTTGACCTTCTCGACTGTGAACGTCTCGGTGAGCTGGCAAAATCGTCAGCAAAGTGGCGAAGTTCAGTACCTTTGCGATATCAATCTTCTGGACCTTGAGGAAGTTGAGCACATTCGTCATGGTTTGAAGAGCGACAAGTTCGCCAGCGCAAACATATTGTTGACCCTGCGGTGTACTGAGTAAAAGGATACAGCCACCCTGTAAAAATACGGCTCACCTCGACGTTGTAGTTCACGATTTCGAGGAGAGTGCCAGTTGAAGTCGCAATGCTGTCGACGACCTCGCGCAACGCAGCATCCGTGAAAGTCTTGGAGATACGACTGGGGTTGACGGCGCACATAGCGTAATTCGACCTGTTCCCAGAGTCGCGCTCGACGGCGCGCTGCATGGTGATGCCACGGTAGAACACGACGTCCGCCAGGGCCGAAATGGCCAGAACGTCAGCAACGGACGCAAGAGCGGAGTACTCTCGGAGACTGTGGCCGGCGAAGGCACAGTCCTTCTGAACGAAGCCCTTCATCCGCATATCCTCGAAGGCAGCTTTCTCGGTTACAACAAGCGCGATTTGAGCGAACTGCGTGGCAAACAAGAGACCGGTGGGGTGGCTGAACGTGTACTTGGGGGTGCGGGGCGATGTCAGCAAAGAGGGGCAGTTGACGGTAAGAAGAAGAGAGATGTTTGGCTCTGATTTGGAGAAGCCCTAACTTTGCCTGTTCCTCAAACGGCGCGTACCACCAGGACGCATCTCACTTGTCACAGAACCACAGGTAGGTGACTGATCGCGGTCGGAAATCAGTCAAGCTGAACGATCTTTTGGGCTGCGTGCTTTAACATGCCTCAAATCCTAGTTCTTGAAGACGAAGAGCTTTTTGAACTCTTGGAAATAGTAGACGCTTCTGGGTCTTCAAATCGTCCAGCACTACTAGCCTCCCTTGGTGCCGCTGTCTCTGCTGCCTCGCTCAGGGATGCGTATCTATCCTTTTCCTCAGAGGGTCTACCTACCACTTCAACTTCTCTTACTGGGGTTCCTGCTGTGTCTGAAAGCTTATCTGGCATCCAGACGCCTCCTGCAAGCAGCGTGTCATGTCCATCACATTTTATTGGTTGGTAAAAGTACTATGTGTCTGCTAAAGAAACTGATAATTATATTCAGAGGACCAGCAGCTGGACAAGGCCTCACGGCCCCTTGCACCGTTGTCTTCATCTTCGTCCTCCTCCTCCCTCACCCTCCACAATTATCCTTTGACCTGCAACCCAATCTCGCCTTTGTCACCCTCCCAGCACGGTTCCCTGTTGACGTCTCCCCCCCCTGGATTCAATGGCAACGGTAAACGCGTTGGGGAGGAGCATTCTGAAGCTCCTGCTGTGAAAAAAGTCATGCTACGGGTTCCCGTGCTAGCGCAGGTTCAAGCCAAGATGAGGGAGGCTGGCGGTGGGGCAGGGGGAGGTGCAGAGGCAGGAGGAGGTCGAAAAGCAGAATTTCCACGAAAGGGGGATGGAGTGGGCGTGGGGGGAGACGATGACATTGGAGATGTTGATTGTGACAACCCGGGATGTCCCATCTGCGGGAACGGGGACGACGACAACGACGACAACGACGACGATGACGAGGATGAGGATGAGGATGGGCACAGGGCCAATGACATGGGGGGTGGGTCTGGGACAAGGGCTGGCGCTGCTGTGGCAGCAAGGGCTGCCAAGTCCAAGAAGGGAAGCTGAAAAAGAAGGAACGCAAAGCGGCCGAACCGCGCCTTGTTGCATTCGGCGAGATGGTACGACTTGCCCAGTACAGACTAGTGGCAAACCAAAGCCGCCCGAAATCATCTTATTTTCCCTCCCGCATTCTCACAACACTCCTCGACAAACTCCTCTTGTTTGACAAGATTGAGACGCTCGATACCGCCGTACATTCCTGGCCTTTTTACCCCGAATATAAGCACCACCTCTTCGGACTTGTACGGGAACTTCGATCCGGATTTTTGGCGCAGCGCGAGACAGCACGACTGGCGATGAATGCGAAGGCGAGGGCGACGCGTAGGGCTAAGAAAGGCCTACCTGACTCGGAGCCGGAGGACGAAGAAACTATGGATAGCAGCGACGACTCAGGTGTTGAGGAGGATCTTATTCACCATCCCCCATCTTCGCCAATCCCACCTCCCGCGAAGCGAAAGAAATCCGCGCTTGTGGAGACTACAAACCAGCCGCGTTCCTCAGTTAGCAAGACGGCGCCGTCGAAGCCTCGCACAGCTCGGAAACCATTAGAAAAACTGGCAGAGGTGGCCGCCTCGTTTCGCCCTGCATACAACACCTCTAGACGAACTCGGAAGTAAATTATTTGTGTAATTTATCGAACTTATTCTACAGTTAAAGCAATGCTACTACTCGTTGTCAGATTCATCCTCTGTGTCCAATTCGTTTACAACGGGCTCCTCTTCATCCTCTTCGGATTCCACTTCCTCCGAATCAGCCAATGCCTCAACGGCTGCCGCAAACTCCTCCTCATCGTACCATTCACAACTCATCTGCCCTGTCTCCTGATCCACAGTGACCACCAAATCCGATCCGCTGGTAAGCCGTTCATCACTGTGATCCACATTGTCCCATTCTTCTACTGCATCGGCTGCGGCACGAGAAGCATCCGAGAGATTACTTTGGACCGAATTTCGTGATTGGGAACGACTCGGTGGGCCGGATTTTTGAATGATTGAACAACTGCTTGCAGAACTAGAGCTAGAGTCCGAATTGTTAGACGATGGAGATGTGGGTCGAGCCTCCAGGTCCATCGATGAACGACTGTTGCGACCATCGTGTGATGACCCGGAGTCTGAGTCGGAGTCGGGGACAGTGGGGGAAGGAGAATTTGTGCCTCGACGCACTCTCTCCATGTCAGCAAGGAGATTCGCGTACTCGGCACTCTGCGCAAGGTATTCGTCCAATTTTCCACCCTCAAGCCTTCGGTAGCCTCGGTCAAACCGGTTGACGGCCGCGTGCCCCATGCTGCGTGTAGAGCGGGAGAGATGAAGTTCTTCTTCCTTATACAAACGGAGTAGCACTTTGGTTTCGTTGCGCAGATGTGGGGAAGTATGGGCTTTGCCGCGACGTTTCAGTTCAAAGGCGGACTCGATGTCCTCCTTGAGCCTGATAAAATTACGCACATTTGGAGAGAGGGTCTGTCGGTAGAACTTATCGTCAAAGTTACCACCACGGCGGCGTATCATGTCCTCGAGCCAGCGGTTGTTATGCTCTTGCATCAAGTCGCCCTCCAGCCAAGTTCGAAGGAGTCTCATGAGCCAATTATTCAGGAGTGCCTCCTTGAGATCAGGAGAGCACTCGAACTCCAGGAGCGCATACAGGTCGAGCATATATCGCATGTAGTTTTGGTTCGCTGTGCCCCCGAATGTGAAAATGAATATCTGTCATGAAATAAATAATCATTATAGGAAGGTGCGCAGTTCACCGACCTTGAATATCTCGATGATTCGGCCAACATCGCCCCCTGGAATCGCGTAATTCAACTCGATCCACCACCCAAATTCCATCAAAAAAATAATGGCGTTGCTGAGAACACGGTCACCGTCAAATTCGGGTGCTTCACGATGAATTTTGGGTCCTTCTTTGCTCTCGGTGGTTTTAGCGTTGTCAGTTGGCGGAACGGCGCTCTCCGGAGGAACATCAACCGCAGGCTCCGAGTCCTCGGGTATATCCACTAGCCCAGGCATATCGTCGGTGGCACTCTCAGGCGTAGCGTCTGCGGTGCTCCTTGAGTTCCAAGGAGTACCGCTCGGAACTTGGCTCCCAGGACCTGCTTTGTCGTATTCCGACTTCGAGAGGGACTGATCGTATGCAGTTTGCGACGCATAGCGCTGTCGTATGGTGTCGGCCTTTGCTACAAGATCATCCAATGTCGGCAATTTTTCAGCTGTGGCTAGAGCGGAGAAGTGGGCAAGTATATCGGTTTCAATGTTGAGAATGAGCCTGAACTTTCCTCGTCAAACAAATTATTGTTGAACATCAAGACGACACATACCTCCAACAATCTAAAACTCGAGCCTCCCATATCAAAGTCATACTGCGGCTGGTGGGGTAGAAGTCGCACTTTTTCAAATCGGTTGGCCGTTTCATATTAGCAGCGGTTGAGCTACGGGATAGGGAGGATGGATCTTTCGATGCTGCGGGACCAAAATGGTTCGAGGCGCAGGAATTGAGGTCAGTGGCCTTCGTGTGCCAGGTTTCGGGGGTGCTGATTACGTTGCGGAAAGAATGGTAGATGTTCTCAGAGGTGACAAGGTATTTCTTGAGGCGCATAATGGTAGCATGGGATGCGCCATCACCCCGAACCCAGGAAAGGATATTGTCGGATTTTTCTGGCTCAACTCCGAGCTGCTGGTCGAAATCGGACAATGCGGCACGCATACCCTTCAGTTCAAGTTCATGTTCGGCATTGGTTCCAATGGGCTGGTTAATAGTTTTGCGGTCCTCGGGAAGGAGATGCTTCGCAATTGGCGCGGTGCGAAAGCGAGTAGTGATTTGGGCACGTAAAGGAGCCAATTCAGGGACAAACTCCGCGAGAACTCGAACGAAGTGCAGGCAGGCAACGGCCTGATTATGAGTCCAGTCGATAGAGCTGAAAATGCTCTCCGCAGTCATAGTCTGCCGCTCCTGTGCAATGACGCGTGCTACATGATCGTCGGCGTTGAACGCACCCGGTTTGCAATCCTCGTAACGGACCGCCATACAGGCTGTTCCAACTTTGAGTTGGTTATCGCGCCCCAACCCGTGCTCGTAAACGGGCGAATACTCTTGAACATTATCGATAATCTTGAACCAACGCGATTCGTCTTCCTCGGTAGCCTTGCGGACGTCAGTTTGGAGCACCTCAATAGATGTTTCGGTCATCGTATTGAGGCTGGTGCGGACGGTGGTGTCGCTGATGATCGAACCAAAGCGGCAGTATACATGCTTGACATCGATGTGGGATTTGCACGCAAAGTGCCAGATACCGAGAGGGAGCGCCAAATCACCACTGGCGTACTGATTGCGGCTGAGGATGAACGAGCTTATGGCGGCGACTTGGATCTTGGAAATGTGAGCTAAGGAATGACGAAAAAAAAAACCGTAGCAGCTCAAAACTCACCGCGGGGTGGGGACGATGCTTGCGAATGACTACGACGCCTTTCTTCCGAGGTGCAGCCATGCATTCGGTCAGATACCAAACGAGCTCCGCATTCGTCGCGTATTTTTGAGCAAGGCCTTCAATGGTGAAATGTGTATCTTCCCAAGAAACAACCCGAGCATTAGGATCTTTGCCATTTGTGCTGGCGCGAATATGGGTACGGCTCTCGGAATCATCGCGATTTTTGCGCGCAAGTGTTCCGACTGAATCGTGAATGCGGTTTCCAACAAGACGCGTGGCCCAGGCAGAAAGGGAAGGCTGAGCGAAGTGGATATCCTCAAGCGGAATATGGGGAGAGAAGGCAGCGGCGCGCTCTGCGGTGTGTCTCCGCTTCGGCCTACTTTCGCGATGCTGATAGAGGCGCTCAATGAGATGACTCATTCGGAAGGTGTTAGCACCACTGAGGAACTTATTGACGGCGGCTATGTGTCGCGGCGTCCGAGGATCTGGCTCATCTCGGGCATGGTTATGGAAAAGCACATCAAGAAAGTCTCCGAGACTCAAGAAGCCGTAGGAAGAGAGGAGGTCGTCCATCTTCTCCCACTTGGATCGTTTCGCAGCGCGCAGGCTGTGTGCGGAGATAGAGGACGAGGAAGAAGGAGTAATAGGTGAATTTGACCAAGTAATAGTGGGACCTGCAATGGATGCAGCTGCTGGAGAGTCCGCAGAGGACGAGAAAAAATCCTCCGAGAGCGGAGGGAGCGAAGAGGATGACGTGGAAGGCGTCATGGGCGTGTAGGAGGACGCATTCGCAGGCGGTTTCGGAAGGGTCGGCACTATGAGCTTCTTCAGCTTCTCATACTTGCGCACAAGGCGGACCGGTGCTGGAGTTTCTTCCATTCGATATGCACAGCGATATAACGCGTGAAACGGGTCGAATTTTACCGCGAGCGAGCCAGAGACGCGAAGAATAAGAGCCGAAGAAGGTGGTGCTTGATGTGCCAAATTTTGAAACTCCGCCGATTATGTCATAAGGTCGACCTCCAACTACGCGATCGAGGTTATCAACAGACTACAACATGCGAGGTACGAGTATTTTTCAGTTGTAGCGTCTGTCTACGAGAGACTAGATAGTGACCGGATCAACGATGTTGGTCACAATTGATGCTCTAAGTTAAGCGAGTCGCACTGTTGATGGTGAGTCGCACTGTTGTAAAACTGCCGAGTCGCACTGACGAGGCTCAGTCGCACTGATTGATGGCCGATGGTGGGACTGGGCGAGTCCCACTCCCACTCTTCTTGTCATTCCTCCCGGACCACCTTTGAGCTTATTATCAGAGGTCCTTACGTACCCAATCCATTCCCAGCCGTTGGGTTGCCTGGGCACGGAGATGGAGGGAATGCGGCGGGGAGGGACGGAGAGCCGAGATGCGACGTCGCGACTGCGTTGGCTCCCCGGCCTACGGACCTTGAAACATCTCCTAAGTACACAATTGTGTTGTGCCTGCTGGGTCCGTGTGGGTCCCGGCTAAAATGGCAGGTAAGTAGTACGGCAGCTGCACGCGTCGGCATTTTATTAATCGACCGGTTTTCCATATGCTTCCATTCCTGAGACCCACCAGGCCATTCCACAATATAATTGTCGCTCCAGGCCATGTGCCTGGTACTGGTCGGGGACGTGGGTGTGTCCCGTATGGAACACTACATTCCAAGATGCTAATGGATCGTCTTTCACATTTGTGGGTCCTGATTTTGAGGCGTCGGGCGGTGGGTCCTGCTTCGGCCGCTCAATGCACTGAAACACGGGGCTGTGGTGCCCCAGAACCGGACGGCTTCCCGGCGTATGGAATTTGAAACATTTCCTAAGTGCCGGCCACCATGGATCACCAAGCCCAACTTTGACCATTATTTTCCAATCCGTCCGCAAATTATATCCTCGTCACTGTCATGCCTTCCTGCTCGTCACATCGGTCCAACAGCGTCCGCCACTCCGTTTCAAAAGCTTCCCACGTTCGGGCCGCCATCCGATGAGCGCCCGCCCTTGCGAATGCACACCATAACATCCCGAGGCCTGCCTCCAGTACCAGTATACCATCTGCGATTGGTGGGTCCAACAATACTACCCGTACAGGATGATCAACGTGCAGCCGGCGGAAATCGGTCCGAGCAGCGCGCCGGATCATCATAATTCGTTATGTACTCGGCGATTGATAATGGATGGCGCACAGCGGATCACTCCCCAAACCCACAAATATTTAGTCTCACTTGTAGTCAGACTCCACAAGATTTATGATAGTCGATAAATCTTTTATATGGAGTCTGATTTCGTTGGCAGGTCCGATCATGGACCTGGGTTTTTGGCTGACACGTGATTACTTCCCCACGCCCAAATTCGGACAATCTCGCCTCACCGGAACTTTGGGAACCTGAATTATTTCTGAATGCATTCGGGCAGGATAAGTAATCGATTTTGGTCTTTCAACTAAGTAAATTGGATCCGAAATGCATTTGAGAGGCATTGTTCATGTATTTGAGTTGAAATGGCAATAGTACACCGAGAAGGACCTCAAAACTTTCAGAGAATTTTCTGGTACCTGCTAATAGCTTTAAATAAATGTTCCATCCCATCGAAATGGCTGCTGAGCCGTTGCAAGTAGCCAAATCCCGAATATCGACCCGATTTGGACGTGAGAACTGGTCACGTTCTCCATCAAAAACCCAGGTCCATGATCAGACCTGCCAACAGATTCAGACTAACAAATATTTATATTGCCACGCCGCCTTAGAAGGTTAGTTTATGTACAAACTTAGCCAGAGCAGCCATCGAGCCCTCAATTTTAGGACCCACCAAGAGAGGATTCTAGCCTCGGGATGTGGTCGAATAAAAAGGACAGCCGAAGGCCTTCCGCATCCACAGCCCCACATGCAATTCGAACACCTGAAGCTTGAAAGACACCGTCCTCCAATCCGCGCAATGCTTTCTTCATGGGTTCCGGCTCATGACATGGATCCAACCACTGTTCCGTTGACCATGTTCGGTCCACGATTGACGATTCCTGCGCTTCCACTTTCCACATGCACCACTGGCACCCTCCGTAGACCTCCTACTCATCGTTCTGGAGGATGTTCCATATGTAACAAGGCCAGGCCGAAGTCTGCTATGCAAGCTTTTGGTGGAGAAGACGTGTGGTCAATGTTGGTTTGCTTGAACCCATACAAGAAGCCAGGGGGGCTATAATTGTGTGTTACAGGCTCAACTTTGGTTTAAAAGTCAATCCGTGACATTCCTTTTGCAAATATGCAAGGACCGATGATCACTGAAACACGGCCCGCGGCAACTGGCTTCGAACTCCCAAATTTTTTAAATCTTTTTGCTGACTCATGATCTATGGGCATCTCTTCACTGCCTGAGGCTTCGCATCAAATTTTGCAGTCTTTCAAATGTGGTGCAAGGACCGCGGATTGACTGTAGTTCGACGAGTTTGCATAGTTCATCCTTGGATGCTGTATGCACCGCGCTAATGTATTCGCCCTGCTAGCAACGAGGACAGCCGGCGAAATGACGGCAATCATCGAAGCGACGTCGACTAGTCACCGACTTGATGACCAGACCTGCCCGAAAAGTCAGTGACCGTCCAACACTAGACCAAGGTCCCACTCACCGGGTAATTGCCAAATGAGGAACATCATCAAGACAATTCTTGACATTATTCCCCATTTCATCAATGTTTGTGGTTCTTGAAGTTGTCTGGCAGCTCACAATGATATAGAAATCAGTGAAAAGTGAAGAGAAAACCTCATTGCAGCCTCAAAGTAGTCTCGGTGCACAGCCTCTCACGACATCCCATTCTGGGAACCCTGTCGTGAGAGTCTGGATCAATCAGCCGTCGGCTAAGGGGGGTGCGCGCTATCAATCCATCAGCTGTTATTCCCACCATATGTCGTAGTTTGAGATTTGCTATCTACATAACCGTTGGGCCGATTGGCTTGAGATTTTATGGGTGCACTCGCACTGCATACGCAAACTGATCCCGCGAAAAATCGGAGTGATCAGGATTTTTTTACCACCTTAATTCAATAAACATCTTTGGGTGGCTATTGATAGTCTGCATCGTGTTCTCCGCATGCCCTTGGGCCTGCAAAGCACATCTCTGCTCCTCCCCTCATCCCCTCGACCCACCACACTCCTCCCGACGTCCCAGCACCCTCAGATTGCGTCAATATGGCCGATAACCCACCAGTCCAATGGCCACCCATAAGAAAACGACCTGCTCATCGGCGGACAGATTCCATGATGTCTGTGGATGGTGTGGGCAGTTCTACTGAAGACACAGGTCATCAAACCGTGCCCTCCACGCCCATGGCACGTCCCTCTGGTCACAAACGCTCCCATTCACTGATGTCGGTGGACACTCCTCTTCACAAACCCACAACATTCACGGAAGCTTCTGTGATGCCGGGAACTCCTCTACCTGGTCTTCTTGCAAAGGCACAGCTCCGCAGTGGCTACGAGGTTGCTCCTAAGGTGCTCTCCTACCGTCCCTACTCACTCAATAGCCCTGGGATTCGAAAACAAGCTCCTGCTGTCCTTTCCAATCCAGGCCAGTTAAACAAAGTTCAGGCTCTTGATCCAGAGGAGTGGAATAGGCTCGCCATTCACCACAAGCTCATCCCTGCTGGGGCTACACTCCACAGCTTCCAGATCAGTGTTAGTAACCGAGTTCTAATGCAGCTTGGTGACGCAGTTGTTATTACACCTACGGGGTCTGGAAAATCTCTGACCTGGGTCTTGCCTCTTCTTGCACGCGGTGAAGGTGTTTCACTTGTGATTACACCTTTCACAAGTCTTGGCCTTGAGGGTGAATTACTGTTTGTCTGCCTTTTCATTCACCAAATATCAACTAAGCTATTTCAGTTATCAAAATCGGGATTTGAACACCATCTACATCTACTGTAGTATTTCGCTCAATTCGTGCCGCCTGTGACCCGTGACACCAAAAACCGAACTTCAATATTCGTGGATCGGCCTTCAGGAGCGTGACACAAGAAAAAATTCGTGTTTTCATGGGAAATAATCAAATTCATTACCCAGACACAGACTACATTCCTCACGCAAAATAGGTCCTGTTGAACTGTCTTGATGTATTTCTGGTGCCGCCAAAACGAGACAATGTCAATCGTGTGAGCACCGCTGCAAATCCAACGCCAAGGCATCGCGGAGAAAAAAATTGAATTTTTCGCCTTTTTCTGGGGCTTTTTGTGACTTCTTTTGCAAGTTCGTGGTCGGTCTCGGTGACCTGTGACACCCCCGAAAATATTCGTGGATTTGGGGGCCTGTGACGCGTGACCCACGAATTGAGCGAAATATTACAGTACTCAGAGCGAAATACCGCCATGGACTTTGAGCTTGTGCGGGAGGGCAGCATGCTAATTGTTTATGTTTGCCCTGAGATGCTTGAAAGCCCACGCTTTGCGCCCCTCGTACACTCAAAAGATTGGGCACAACACATCTCAGCCATCTACATTGACGAAGCTCACCTAGTGCAGGAAGCAGTTAGCTGGAGACCATCCTACTCACGACTACACATGCTTCGAAATGTGCTTGGACACAACATCCCTTTGATTTGTCTATCTGCAACTTGTCCAAGTCTTGCTCAGAAAGGGCTTATCACGAGCGCCGGGCTACATCATGACTATAGGCTCTACAACGAAGGCAAATTTCGACCAGAGCTTTCAATAATCATTCTGCCCATGAAGCATGATACAAACAGCTTCCAGGACATTGCTTTTGTCTTGCCGCTCGGAGCACGTGCCCCTGACCTCACAAAAACAATAACGTATTGTGATGATCTGGAGCTGTTGACCAAGATGTTCTGGTGGCTCAATCAGCGGGCAGTATCAATGAAGCTCCCAATCAATGTTGTGGACATCATCCATGCAGGGCTGTCCATGCGCCATCAGGAGCTAGCTCTTGCATCATTTCGCTCAGGATCAACACTCATTTTACTTGGCTCATCCAAGATCAGTGCTGGTATGAACTTTCCAGGTGTACTCCAAGTCATCCAGTTCCGGGTTCGGGGGCTCACTATCTCTGGAATTTCTCAGCGGTTTGGCCGATCTGCCCGAGTTCAGGGAGAGCTTGGCCGTGGAATCCTCTTTGTTGAACAAAGTCTGCTAGACAGTGACCTATCTGTTGAGAATCCTGGTGATCAAGATCCGAGCTTCCTCACTCAGCTCAAGCAAAATCCAATCCCGCCTATCGCACTATTGCGCCTGTCTATCGCGAGAAAGAGGCGTTGGATGTCTTCGAGTCGGCTATGAATGCAAAGGTGACGGTTGCGCAACGCCAACTGTTGTCCATTGCTCCGGATGTCCGCGCGCACATGCGCGAAGTAACCACCGCCCGCCGTGCGCTGCCAAAGGACAGTAAACCAACAGCAGCATTCGCAGCGCAACTCCTCCACGATGTCGATATGCCCCATCCCTTTTCCACGGATTTACCATTGATTTGAACTCGCTCTCGGCCTCTTACAATGAATTTGTCAGTAAGATCCACCAGGGAGGTCTGAATAAAATCGATAGGTGGGATCTCATTTATACGAGACCTCGGGGGGCGAGCGGCGCTCTTCCGTCTTTTTCGAGTCCCGCCTTTCCATCGACAGGCAGGACTAGCGCACAGCTACGGCGTACCTGCTCTCGCCGACTATGTCCTCGCTTGGGAACTGGGACGGCTCCCAGGCGCCATTGACACACCGAAAGTCACCGTAAATGTAAGGGAGATTCCAAGTATGTCACTCCAGGTCCGCCTGCTTACAGACGGGCAGCAGCTGGAAGCATCCACTGCGACTGGGCGTCTAATCCGCGAGCTAAAGTGCTCAATCGGCGAGCTAACCGCCGAGATAAAAGACATTCGAAAGTCTGTCGACGCCTTGGCGGAGGGTTTGCGACTGCAACGGGCTCCCGAACCAACTTGGTTCACAAGCGGGTCACCTCTCACCGAGCCTGACCAAACCGCGCCCCTTGATCGCACCCTAAGTCGTGGTGAGCGTGATACAAGGGGTGATCAGGAGGGAACGAGGAGGAAGAAGACAGGGAAAAAGAAAAAACGGACCCACATGGTGTGCGGCACCCGTGGATGCCCAGGGTCTCGGAACAGAGCGAGGTGTCCGAAGCAGCCAACGGAGACTCTCAGCAACGCCTACGACGTAGAGAATGGCCGGTCCCATGCGCTGCACTGCCGTCCAACCAAAGATCTCGCAGTGGGACCTTGATGTGCGCGGAAACGAAACACCGTTATATAAACGTCTCCTACTTGTGTGATGGAAATTTTTGTACTGTACTATTTCGACCAAATGTTCACTGGGTGTCACCTGTCACCTACTCAGTATTACCAAAAGTAACTGAACATTGCCTTTTCTGATGCCAAATTTGCTAGGGGTATAAAAATTGAGTTTTGCCTCTTACCCTTGATATGCGCAGTGTCCTGTCAGGAGACCCAGAAGCGAGCCGCGTGCCGTCCGACGAGAAATGGACGCAGGTGACCCCACCCATGTGGCCTTCGAAAGGCCCTGCAACAAGGATGCCGGTGTGGGCGTCCCAGACGCGGACTGTGTGGTCATCAGAGCCGGACGCAATCTGCACCCCGTTGGGTGAGAAATGGACGGAGATAACCCGGTTGGTGTGGCCTTCAAATGGGCCAGCGACGAGTGCACCGGTTTGGGCTAGGCTCATGGCCAGCCTGCCTACAGTGTTCTAACAAGGCGAGCTTGTTGCCATAGGCAGGCTGGTACTTCTCGGATTGTGTCAAAGGGCTGACGCTGAGTTTGAAATTTTGGGCGCGGGATCATTGTGGCTGTGTAATACCATCAATTCTCAATTAAATTCGACTATCCAATACTTGTTGCGCAACTGAATGATCTCTTCAGAAAATTACCGCTTTTCCCAGCTTATCGAGGACGAGCATGCCGGTATCATCAAAGGAGGACAAGGAAGGGAATCTAAGCATGCATACAATCCCCGAAAAAAGTCCCTACAAGATGATACACTTCCTGTTCTCATTGGGGGCAGCACCCGGTGAGTTTCCTGTTTGTCGTAAGGCACGAACGAGAGTCGTGAAGACCCCTTCCACATTTTGGGATGTTTTCGCCGAGGTTTCGATGAATTCGCAGCCGAACTTTCAAGCTAGGGCCGCTCCCTCCTCCTTTGACACATCGCGGTCATTGACCCTGTCGCATTGGTTTCCGACCAGCACGAGAATTGAGTGTTCCCTTTTTACTCGACTCACTGACTGGCGGAGGACCTCGAGCCGGTCGAAAGTTGACCGCGATGCTATCGAGTATACCGGCGCAAAGGCTTGGCCCTCTCTGTGAAATGTTAGTCGGTAGAACTTGCGACAAAGCCGAAGAAACGCATCGCACCCATTGGTCCCGGAGTGTCGCGTACTCCTCTGGCATAGATGGCATTGAATTTCTTGGTGCGCAAGAACGATTCGCGACATACCCTGGCCCGCAGTATCAAGCACCTGCACGAAACACATGCGGTTGTCCACTACAAACTGTTTGCGGTAGGAATCTTCTATCGTTGGATCGTAAGTCTGGGCGCCTGTTCAGTGGCTGATATTGTGATAATGGTGGATCGGACGACAGTACCTCTGCGCAAGACAGGGAGTTCAATAGGCGGTCAGCGGATCGGACCCAGATGGCAACTCACCGACGAATTCACCCACTGTGAACTGGGTGGCGTTAGTCGTGGACATTGGGGGGATGCGGGCTGTGCTCACCCGAACGGCTAAGGCGGTTTTCCTTACCCCGCCATCACCTAGGACGGCGACGGTCCACTGATCCATTGTGTGAAAGGGAAAGATTGAGGATGAAACCCGAGTCGGACTGAAAAGATCTAGGAAAAAGTCGAAACCGTCAACAAGGCCAAACTAGAAGCATTGCCGAATGATGGCCGCTTTCCGCCCACATTATTGGCCGTTCTGTCCATACTGTTTCCATGAACTCATAGTTTGGGTCATAGACACTATAAATTATTTCACTTCCACGTGTTGGAAGTCGTTTCAGGCACGCAAAAGTCGCCTGCAAGGAAAGCCAAGAGACGGAAAATGCTAGTCTGTTGTTAAGCGCGGGGTCCCGATTGGGGTAAGCGCTTGTTATATAATCAGCACAGCCACGCCATTCTTCGACGGGCGACCGCGAAACTAGCATCAATATTTTCAAGAAATTTCAGCATACAGAATGTTTGATTCACCATTGCAAAGCCCCTCCAATTTATTTGGACTTTTAGAGTGCTGTTTGAGGCTCGAAGTGCAACACAAGTGATAGTCACATGTCATGCTTCGGCGCTTCATCCACCTGGATTCTGAGCTCTAGCTAAAAAATCTGAGCAGGCAGGAACATTCAGTGTACTAGTATAGATACATATGCAGCAAAAACTAGTTTAAATATCTATCCTGTAGGCACAAAACATCGAAATCCGGCGGTGTGGCTGTGCAGATTATGTAACAAGCTTTTACCCTGATCGGACCCCTGCGGTTAATAACAGACTTCAATATAACGAGGTACGAGTTCAGTATTATTGAAGTCTGGCTGCGAGAGACTAGGAAAATGCTGGCTGACTGAACGAACCGCCGCATATAGTAAGTCGGTTTCAGGTACTTATGTGGTTTTTGTGCGCTCATGATCACCGCAAGGCAACGATTGAGACCGTAAATACTTCTCTCCTCTGCACATATTTCTTCGGAGGCGCCTCAGGATACCCGAGATCCCCGAAAGGGTTGAATGTTGAACAGTCAAATTACATAATCTTAGGGTGTACGCACTCTTGCACCGCGAATCGAACGGGGGGCTTCCCACTGAACTCTGGCTCGAGTCTGATATAGGTAAGCTGGGTGTGCACCATGCACCACCAGGTCTTGTCTCCCTCTTTATAAAATTACGGGTGTCTGTCTAAGCATTAAAACTCCGCTTTTGGGTCTCTATGCCGGAGACTTCGGAAGCGCCCATAATTTCCGCTCATGGCGCGCTAAACGCCCGCCTGTCGGCTACTTCGGATTTCGCCGATCACGTTCTATTTTAATTTGCACCCGATACATTTATATCTCGAAATTCCACTCGTTTGGGGACTTTTATTCCCTGAACATTGCCTTTCAATGCCGACAGTTTTGGGTGTCTATCGCACGTCGATGTGTTGGCGGGCATAATCTATACCGACGCAGCTCTCCGGGTATACGGCTCATTTATTTCCATCTCTTGTCGACGCAGCTCTGTGGGCCAAATTGTACCGACGCAGCTTTGCGGGTATACTCATTTATTCCTATTTTGTGTCGACACAGCTCTGCGGACGCAACCTTTACTGACGCAGCTCTGCGGGCATAAGGCTCATTTATTCTTTGTTTATTCCTATCTTGTGTCGACGCAGCTCTGCGGACGCAACCTATACCGATGCAGCTCTGCGGGTATATGGCTTATTTATTTCAATCTCTTGTCGACGCAGGCCCATGATCTACACAAGAATTAACAGCTGATCGGTGATACTGGAGTTCATTCATTAAATTTTATGTGCTGTGAAGGTTCTGACGAGGTATGTGAGATGTGAGCTCGAAGTTCGAATTTTTGTGAAGGTTTTTGAGTTTCAGTTGGTTGGAGCCACGCAGGAACTGGGTTTGTATCCAAGCAGCCCCGAACAAGGCAGCGGCAATTCCCTCTCACGCCCAAGCACAATACCAAAGGCGTAGGCAAGCTTGGAACGCGGCTGAGGTGTCTTGAGCTCATTGAGTCCCTTTCTCGACTCCGAATTGCAGGATGATAGATAGACAGCGGAATTTCAAGCAAGACTGTCAACTCAGATTTTTTTCCCGTACCCTCACTAAGCACGAGGGCCCGCAAGAGTTTCATGCTTAACTAAACAGGTGCAATCGCATTGGCACAGCACCGGGGTTTGTGCCGACGGCACCAGACGAGCAAATTCGAGTGTATGGCCCCATTTGAAGCGGACCGCAGCAGTGCAGAGCCCTGCACCTACCAGCATGTGCAATTTAAATTGTTTTGGCTGTTTTTGTCAGGCATAAGGGAGCAGCATTTGACGAATTTACTGCTCTTTGCAGAACTTAGGGCGCGGCCGTTTTTTTTTTTTTTTTTTTTTTTTCGATAAATTTTCACCAGAATGGCTTTCCTGGGCTCAATTCTCAACCGTTTTCCTTGGGAGTAGGCTCAATCAATTTGCGCAAGAAATGCGGAGGGCATGGAACTTTTGGATCTCATTTGTAGACCTCGAGGCGATTACTTGGGTCAGAATCGGGTATTTAGTGAAGTCTCAGCGCAGAACAGCTGCCGCCATTCCTATACTGCTCCGATTGACCTAGTTTTTTTATATGATGCATTTGGTAGTACTACGGAGGGCCTGAAACACCGGGATAGTGAATGTGACCCATACTCCACATTTTTAGCTGACAGGATTTCCCAGGCAAAATTTGGCCCACCAAAATGTACAATGCATTTGAATTACGAGTCACATTCACTATCTCGGTATTTCAGGCCCTCCATAGTACTACCAAATGCATCATATAAAAAAACTAGGTCAATCGGAGTAGTATGGGAATGACGGCAGCTGTTCTGCGCCGAGACTTCACCAAATACCCGATTCTGACCCAAGTAATCGCCTCGAGGTCCAGGAATGAGATCCAAAAGTTCCATGCCCTCCGCATTTCTTGCGCTAATCGATTGAGCCTACTCCCAAGGAAAACGGTTGAAAATTGAGCCCAGGAAAGCCGTTCTGGTGAAAATTTATCAAAAAAAAAAAAAACAGCTGCGCCTAAGTTCCGCAAAGAGCTGTAAGGTTTCTGAGGGGACAGATTTCAAGAAAAGTCGAATTAGACTCGTTGCTCAGAACAACAGAAAAGGAAATTTCAAACTCTGCTCGCAGCCCTTGTGCACCGCCCGAGTTGTACCAGCCTGCCTACGGCAACGTGCTCGCCACACTTGTCGCTCAATCGCAGACAGGCTGGTAACGATCCTAAGTGCAATGGCGGTTTAAGCCATTTTTTTTGATTTATGGTCTGATTTTGTCTCTGTTAATTTACTCATGGAGGCACGTAGGAAGTATTCCTATTGTACTTACTATGGGACCTTGTACCTCACGGCGCATCGGGATTGCTATCTAAATAAGTAAGATCTCCGCAGTATGATGAGTGATCGATCGGCGGTGGTATGAAACAGGGGAAGTGTGGCGAATTTTACGTGCATTTCTTGAGTCGAATGGGCCCAGACCGTGCCGCCAGAAAATGAGACATTTGGAACGGGAGGAGTCGAAAACAATCACGTTCCAATTTGGCAGTGCGCAACAAGAGATCTTGACCACGCAACTGGGGAGTGTTATGTCGCCTAGGAAGCCATAGAAATTAAGTGTGGAATGGGAAAGCGCATATAGGACGTGGTGGACGAGAAACAGGAAAATGATAGGTACGGAGCTACCCTATTTGGTTGACATGTGTAATCGGTCCGCGTTCCGAAGTCGGCGAGCAGGGCAAGCCGTACTTCCACGCGCCATAAAAAAAGAAGTCGAGCGTGTAAGTTACTAGGAATCAATCAATCAAATCCAATAGACCATCATCGACTTAAGGCTTGAGAAGTTTCACCACCCGTTGACCCTTACGCTGATGCAGAAACTCTCCTGTGGATGTAGCGAAATCGGTAAAAGAGCTTGAAATAAGAACTGAAAACCGCACCGAGTCAATGGTTCTACAGGGGGAGGAGGATGGAGGAGGGTGTATTACTGCAGCGGTCCCATTGAGGAACAAGCGGGTACTGTACCTATATACATTGGCCTCAAAAAATGTATGCTACAGTCATCTACGATTTCACTCGGTTTGACAGAAATACAAAGGAATCCTCTCACGAGACTCCATCGTAAACGGAAAGTGGGGAGGCAGTGATGTTAATGACCTGCTGGGATATGCCACTTGACTGAGGTGTGTGAGGAGCATTTTTACAAACAGTTCTGCAGGCGGTCCGTCTTCTGAAGGATCAAACTGCAAGTTGGCATCGACCTTCTGCATCCACTGCGGACCGCGGTCGGCAAGAAGAAATCGGTAGCGGTGGTACAAATGGGAGTAGAGAAGGTCAGGAGCATAATTGGCCCCGAGTCCGCATGCACAATCCTATCGTTGCCAGGTTCCATTATTCACCGCAGTCATACCAAAGCCAACAGAATCGCTGAAGGACGCGTCGTCACGACGGGAGAAGCCGTCGGCGGCGAGGACGTCCGTCGTTTGAAGTACATGTTCCAGCTTGTAAGATTCTCGGCTTTGGCCTCGGTGCTTGGCGCGCGAGCCCTTGCTGGGCCTGTGGTGCCGGCTGTGTGAAGCCTGTGTTACACGACTGGGGTCGTCAGAGGTGGCGGCAGCAAAGGTTCGATATCCTAATTTAAAATAAATAACCGCAGACTTACAAGGCACAGAAAAACGTACCTCCACGCTGTGGTGGGACAGATCAATTCATCGTTGGCATCCACCGGTTTAAACTGGTTCAAGCTGGTTTAAACAGTGTGTTCGCTTTGTGCATAATTAGCTCCGCACTCCTCGAAATCTAGGCCGTTTTGAGTCGACTTGAGTCGAGTCGAGTCGAGTCAAATTCGTGTTCAAGTCGACTTTCGAAGTTGCGACTCGACTTTTCGAGTTGCGGCAACATTAAGGCTTCCGCTCTCACTGACATCCACTCTAGAATTGAGTGCCCGCTGTCAGACTGTATGGGAAATATTTGGTAAGGCTCCAATTGTTCGCGGCAAACAAACGGAAACGGTATATGGTGCAGGTCACCTAGTCACCGCTACCAAAAGTTAGTGGCCAAATCGGCCGGAGAAATTCTTTTGAAATTAAGTGTACCTCTGGAGGGATTTTAGGCGTACTTTTGAATGTAATATGGACTTTAGCTCTACTACTTACAAATCTCTCCGTCGTGCCCCCGCGGTGGATGAGTAGAAATCTGTAGCGTCATTTTGCACCTATTTACGGCTCTGAGCTTTTTTCAATATAACAGCGGTTGGCGGGTCGCTCCGCGGCCCACCACCCCCTTTCATTCGACCAATGCGATAGAACCTGAAGCTTCTCTGGTGGGCGGCCAACGCGGCAGACTGCGGCACGCATTCGGAATCATCGGAACCCTGAATATAAATAAGTTTGTGCCGCTTCCGCCGGGTGTGCCGTGGGGAAGCCGTGTGAGCAGAGTGTCGGAACTTAAGAAGCTTCGGACAGGCTTAATCTTATAAGCAGGTAGATAGGTGCATGTGGCCAAATTGGCGGCCAACTTTTTTTTTGCTCACTCAGTTTTGCAGTAAATAAAAATCCCTCTTACAGATCTTCTTGGACGTTGAATCGGAGGACATTTATTAGGAGGGATAAGAAATCGGATCAAATTTGAAGCCGCAAAATTTCAAACATTAGCATGCGGTGACTAGGTGACCTCCACCATAGAACCCCAGAAACCGTTTCAAGACCATCTGTGCCGTATGGTATGTGCTCGGCGCCTCTACTGAGGACGATTTGTGCCACGCTTTGCAGTTGTTTCAATTGATTTGCACTTATTCAGAGAAGAGCCAAATTTTTATCGTAGTTTAGGTCACCGTTCAACCCTTGAGACACAAAACCTTGCTGGCAGTGAGTAATATTCAGACCAAGCAGAACTATGCTGCAAGACCAAGAATTAAATCCCACCTTCATTCTTCTGCTTCGTCCGTACGCTTGCGCTTCTTTGCCGCTGGTTTATCCTCCTTCGCAATCTCCGTTGCCCCCTTGTTCCCCCGCAAGAAATGGTTTACTTCTTCATCGCCATCACGAGTTTTTCTCTTTGATGACGAGCCTGCGGTGTACCCGTGAAAAACTGTAGCTGTGGCGGCTGCTGCGCAGTGCGAGGATCATAGAAGATACATCCGTTGATCGACAGTTGACATATGATGTGATATTCCTTGGCAAATCCCCACGCGCCTCACACTAACTCGTGCTCCTCGACATCCGAACCGTCTTCATCGTCGTGCTGCAACCAGCCCAAATAGCGCCGGTTCTTCTTTCTTATCCTCTTGCCCCTCCCTCCCTCTTCTGCATCTGCACTCTCAGTCATTTCCACCCCGGGCGCTGGTTCACCGTTGTCCTCCGAGTCGGGCGCTGGCTCGGCGCCGGCTTCAAGATCTTTAGCAAGTCCTGCAGAACGCAGACCGCCTCCCTCGACTGCTGGCTTCCGTGCAACACGGCCTTTGCGCTTGTTCGCGACATAAGCAATCACGGCGGCGACCGCGACGTCGCTGTCATCTGGTCCTTCATCGTCTTGATCTTCATCGTCTTCCACAAAATTTTTGATGCCTAGAGGTAAGCCTCTATTAGCTCGACTTGCCTGCAACTCCTGCCAAAACACCGTGTTCTGGGATTCTTCGTCGCGCAGCCTCTTCCGGATCCGTGGCGAGATGAGACATTCATAAGAAAGGTCCCACTCGCGTACTTTACAGAGGGCAAATGACTGCAAACCATCAGCGATTGTCTGAATTCAAGACAAATCTGATGAACTTTCTTGACCAGGACCGGGTCGTTGATCTATGAATATGCCGACCACAGCCAGCCGACACTAGCCTACTGCGCAACGCCAGGGCAATCTCCCGTATCACCGAGGTCGGAGGCATTGCGAGGGTGGTGGGATCGAAGTCGGGGCTGCTGGGAAGGTCCGCTGTAAGATACGCCATCGCCGCGGTCTCGTGGGCGCTCGGGCGCTGGTATGGCATTTTATGAGCGAGTAATTCTTGTACGCTGCCGCGCGAGCTTGGAAGTAGCTTCTCCACCCAGTTGGCAGGAATTTCCACCAGTTTCGCTTTTTCTTGTGGTCCCATTTGTGAGAGTGAGACTAAAGGTGCGCGAGAGTCTAGACAAACGATAGCTCAGTCATGAAATATTGGTAGTTCTGTTGTAGAAAATTCTTGCCGCGTTGGAAACCTAGGAATCCGTTACAATGCCGCCCGCTCAACGCAGGAGCCGATGATGCCGAACGCGCTTTGGTGTTTTCACTGGCGAACCGGGGACCAAAACAAGTCAAAATATTTACCTAGCAATTACTGTGCCATTTCCTTCAGTTAGTAGGGTCACAGGTCACACACCTCAAATCGTACGAAAATATTCGTAGGTCACGGCGTCACAAAGGGGTCCTACGAAAGGTCCCTTTCAACTCGAAAGAGACGCTTCGCCTTGAAGCCTGCACGATACGATGTGTCAACCCGGAAGTTACGGACCCATAGAGCTTCGATTAATTTCGGGACCTGACTGGCGCCTACAACATACGAGTTACGAGCACTAATATTGTTGTAGTGTCTGTCTATGAGAGACTAACTGGCGCCGAGGACGTTGTGGACAACCTCGACATGAAAAATCCCAACTACACGCGCATAAGCAAAAGGGTGCGAGGTATCACCCACAGGAGCATGGGTCATTATGTCGGCGTGGGTGCGGGGGTTCATCGAGTCCTGGCCGCGCCGAACATCATATGTGGTGTAATTGACCCTCAAGACTTTGATATCCCGGTGTTTGTGTTTCCGGCTCCTATGAGTCACGTAGTTGGGCACTGCCGATTGAATGCCATGTTGGGCTGGGAGAGTTTAAATCCCTTGCGCTGCACGGGGAATGCAAACAAACAATTCTGAATCAGCAGTCTTGCTCAGAATTCAAAAGGCAATCCAGCAAAAATGCGAGTTTGAAAACCTGCCTTGAGCCTGGCGGTTGAGCGCCGAATTGAGGTTTGCCACCACACGGGACCTGTGTTTCTGGTCTGTGATAGGCTTAGTGGTCATGTTTCTGATGGCGAGTCCATGCCGGGTTGGGCTGGGAGAGGTCGAATGCTTCGGGCTGCACGGGGAATGCAAAACACACAATTCTGAATCGACAGTCTTGCTCATAATTCGAAGGGCAATCTAGCAAAAAATGCGAGTTTGAAAACCTGCCTTGAGCCTGACAGTGGAGCGATGAATTGAGAGTTGCCACCATACGGGACCTGTGTTTCCGGTATCACGGAGAAACACGGGTCCCGTGTGGTGGCAATTCAGAATTGTTTATTTTGAATTCCCCATGCAGCCTGAGGGATTTGAACTCTCCCAGCCAAATACTAGGCTCGTCCCCATCCGGTATCCAGCAAAATAAAGACAAATTGCATCACTCGCTAACGCTCGGACAAGGCTGGATACCGGCTGCGCCCTCTCGGCGCACTTTAAGCGGGGTTTTGCTTCCCCTGCCATGTCAGAGGTCGGTACTTCGAAAAAATATGCCCCCAACTTTGAAAAAAAGTGCTCAAACTTCCTGCATGAATAATTGATGATTTTGAATTCTCTATCTAATGAGCCCCACATGTTTTTTTGATGGCAGATTTCATGTTGTCGTCGTTGTCAAATGGTCCGTGCGCGGCGACGAGCTCGACTTGGTGTAAGATCCCAAAACAGTGTGGGCTCAATCAACTTGAAATCGAATTCTGCCCCACTTTGGTATAGGAAGTTTTGACACTTTTTCAGAGCATTTCAGAAGCTCCCAGGTCGATTTTTTCCAAGTCAGGACCTCTGAAATGGCGGGCGATCCAAAACCCCGCTAAAAGTGTGCCAAGAGGGCCCAGTCCGTTAACAATGATCTCCCTGTTGTGCACTCTTTGTCTGATTGTTGGCTTTGTTTGTGTGATTTTAGTAATTCAGGCTTACGTCCCCGTCTCTCACTGAGATCCTTCGTTAACGTCGACTGGTTCACGAGTCTAGCCAAATACGGCATTCAATCGGACGAGGACACAGACACACATTTAGGTACTCTATAGGCTGATGTGCCCTGGGGAATGTCTAAATGATTGGTGCGAATCACTAGGAGTGTCAAAAAGCACCCTCTGACCATAGAACAGGAACAGATCTAACTGCACCACTATATTTATTGCTCACCGTAATTCATACCGACTGGCCCATCGATCTATGTCGAATTCCTTTTCAATGTGAAATTTTCCTTCTTTGAATGCCGTGATTCGGCGCCGTGGGCCCTCCGTCGCAGCATATCACTGGTGTGCAGGGCTCATCTTCCATCCCATTTCTGCCTCACTTGAAGCACTTGCTCCACCTCTATTCACTAGGCTCCCACGTACGGTCTCTTTGGGTGCGCGCGACTCACCCAACCCGCAAACGAATATAGCTCCGATGCCCGCAGAACATCACGAGTTGCCACCGCCCGTCGACACTGGACTCGACGACGACGACGACCTTGCACTCCTCCCTCAGCAAAACACATCCAGCTCGCTCTTGCTGCGTCTCAGCCAGGGCACATGTCCCTGCGCCAGGCTGCGCTTTACTACAGCATCCCGCGCAGCACTGTGCAAGATCGCGCCAAAGGCCGCTTGACCCCGGGCCGCATCCTCACTTTTATCAACGGGATTTGTCACTCAAATCTAGGTATTGTGCCGCAGCAGCTACTGCTACCCTTTTCCTATCAGAAATTCCCTGTTCATCGTGGCTAAGTTCCTCCGAAAGGAACTCTGGTATACGGTCTCGTCCTTCTCGATATTTTCCTCAACCTTTGTGAAGAAATGTTTCACTAGAACTTAAAGAAGAGAATGAGACCTGACTAGTTTCTATGACTTGAATAAATTCCCAACCATCCACGCACTTCTAAAAAAATCGATACAGTAGCGTCGGATTGGCGTCAGAATTAGGTTCCGTTCGCCAGCGAAATGCACAAGTCCATTTCAAACTCCGCCATGACACGCATCATCAAAGACAAGACATGCCTCCAGTGGGTTTCAGTAGTACAGTCCACTCACTGCTTAATTTTCGCTGATCTCATCATTATTTGAGCAAACAAGATGCAATTCAGATTCAGTAGGCTGAAGGGACCCTAAAATTCGGTCAGTTTTGCGTGTGCTATGCCTTGTAAACCATTTTTCCCAATTCAATTGACCTCTATTTGCTAATTCAATTGATGCGCCGCCGACTTGGGGCGAGCATAGCTCACTCATACTGCTCCAAACTGAAAGGTCTTGCAGGCAAACCTGCTCAGAATTTTACTGGCACCCTGACCGATACGTCGATGCCATATGTCTGCCCAGATCCAATTACTACAGCGGTCATTTACCCAAGGCAATGTACAAAAGGCAAGTCATATTCTTTTCACTCATATTCTGAAGGGGAGGAACGGCTCCGAGGGGAGTAGCTAACCCCAAGGAAGACTCCGATGACTCCCTCCATTGCTCCCAATTCTGAAAAAATAGATCACTGATCGACTTATTTTATTCAAGGAACTGTTGGCCATCCCCAGTGCGGGGGTGGCCACGCTTCACTGTCCATATTTTCCAAGAGGCAGGGAACAAACATAATTGACTGTTTCAAGGTGAGCGGTACCATCGTTGAATAAATTTATTATACTTCTCACATGAATACTTATCTCGGCCGTCATTCGCCCAAGGCACAATGTATACAAGGCAAGTCGTATTCTGTTCACTCATATCCTCAGGAGGAGGAACGGCTCTGAGGGGCGTAGCTAACCCCAAGGAAGACTCCGATGACTCCCTCCGTTGCTCCCAATCCTGAACGAATAGATCACTGATCGACTTATTTTACTCAAGGAACTGTTGGCCATCCCCAGCGCGGGGATGGCCATTGCCTCGGAGCAGGGAAGCCTACAAGAACCATTTTTGCTCTCCCCCCTCCCCCAGTGATGCTTGCCAAATACTGTACTATTTTGTTCAAATCGGCAGTCACGCGTCACGCACCCCCCTGTCGATCACGAACTTTAGTTGAGGTCATGCGTCACTCGGGCCTCTGTCGAACCTCCAAGTGGTCACACAGGCCCCGAATTGCGTAAAAAAAAAAAAGAAAAAAACGCAAAAAAGACAAAAATTTTGGTTCAAATGCTGAAATTTTCGAGGTGTCACGCAAAAATTCGGCGGCTGCCGAAATGTCGAATAGGGAAAATGGGTCACGTGTCACACCCCCTGTCGATTTGAACGAAATTGTCCAGTAAGCTGAGATCAAAGCGATTCCCACACTCTCACATCTGTTCCAGCGTCGACGTCTTCTCTCCCGACCCTGCCCCCAATCTGAGACGTGGCATGTGATGCTCGCGTGTGCGTTTTACATAGCTCTTATGGGTTCGGATCATATGCAGCGGAGTCAACATGGTGGCAGAGCACGGGTCACCATACTGCCACTGCTAAGCGCCGAGTGAAAGAGCCGCCCAGTCTTGAAGCTTGACGGGGTGGTGGAAGAGGTGCCCAGTCTTGACTCTTGAAGCTCGTCATACTTCCATGCTTGACCGGTGGTGTAATCTTTCAACCATGCATGTAGAAATAACTGACCTCAGGGACAGGGTCTGGGGTAACAAATTACGTGACCCATTGCATTACTCTTAGATCTGGAAGTGATCTGGAGTGTATCTGGCAACCCTGGAAGAACCTGAAGGCACCCCTGAGCTATTAGGATGACTCCCACGCCACTTGCCTCATGGCCTCGACGGCCACTTAGTACTTTCATTACCATCAATTTCTGAAAAGAGTCCACCCATTATTCATATGTAGTCAGTACAGATCTCCATCCATACAGTAGTACAACACTTTGAAGGGCCCTGACTGTTGAATGCCTGCTCCCAAGGCATCAGTCCAGAAGGCTCGGCAGAAAACCCGGGTGTCATGGCAGGGATGCAGTGCCCCAACTCTCAATGCTGTTCACTGACTGTGTTTAGTATGAAGGTCCTTATCGGACAAAAGGGTTTTTGTTCATTGATTGCTCCCAGATCTTGCAAGATATACAAAGATCTTTAAAGATTGTCTGTAAAATGCGAATATGAGACGATCTCACACTCAAAGGTTGTCCAGAATGTGGATGGTTGACCCTGTACAATGGACCGACTGAATTTTGCCAAAATTCTGGTGATGGGAGCCATTATATAAGCGCCATCAGGAGTCCCAGTGTCCTCCCTAAGGCCTTAAATCAAGGCCCTCTCGCCATCCGTGGCCTTAGGTTGATTTAAGGCCTTAATCCTAAGGCCTGAGCGTAGGCCTTAGATCCCAAAAAGGAAATTTTCTCGGCAATTTGGCGGAAAGAAGTAACATGAATTCGAGGTATTCTAATGACCCCACACCTCGTCGTCGTCAATCTCTATCGCTCCATAGTCCGGAGTGTCGTCCTCAGCGTCTAGTTCCGCCATCACCTGCATATATATCTCCTCCTCTTCCTGCGCGCGGCGTGACACTTGAGTGTGAAGAGATGATTTCACACCTTTGCCAAACAATCTTTCCAATGTCATTGGCTGCCACTTACGGGGTCGACGAAGGCGTTCGGGGGTTACGGCTTCCGCTTCTTCGGGACCTGCAACGGTTGTATCTTCTTCCTCAGTGGCCGCCTCGCGGGCAGCGGAAATCCACTTGGCCATTTCGACACGCCACCCTTCTGGCGAGCGGATGAGGGCCCGTCCGCGCTCGGTGGGATCCTCGTCATCTTGATCCTGTACTAAGTTCCCATACCGCGCAATAGCGAGTAGCTTCGGGACGTCTTTGTGGTTCTGTTGGGCCTTGCGATCCTTGATCACACCGTCCTTGCGGTGCTCCATACGAATTTGGGCATGAACCTGTGACAGCGACGGTAACCAAGAGTTTGCATTAATAATTGAATGGTACACACCTTCAAGGTCTTTTCCATTTTTTCGATTCCAAGGCGGTTACGATGATCTTTGGTCGTCTTCTTCAGGAAAGAAAACACTCGCTCGACGCCGGCCTGATTAACAACAACACTAAAGAGTGTAAACATGTTTATAAACACCGGTTTATAAACCGGTTTTTAATTAGATTGAGCGAAATGCCTGGTTTTTAATTATATTCGGGCCTGATCCGGGGCCGCCAATCACTGATCGCCGCTTAAATTTTCACTCGGCAACACCATTCTGAGGCACTATGTCAGGCGCTGAAGTTACATACTGCGACAAGGAACTCAAGTATTTGCATCACTTGTTCAAAGCCTTACCTGAGAGCATTCCGGTTGGAGACGTCCACAACTTTCTCGCATACTTATGTGCCGACTGCCGAGTCGGGAGAAGGTCGTCGACACCGGCTGTGTCGAGACTGTTGTCAATCATTGGTGGACAGCGTCATAGTTGACTCCTGGGGCAGTAGGAAAGTGGGGAAGAAGAAAATTTGGGACGGGCAAGCCGAAAACTCGTATTTTGGGCCCTATACACGAACTGGTTTATAAACATGTTTATAAACAGGCTCGCGCACGCTGAAAGGCTGCAAGCAAATGCTCAGCCGCCCCCATCCGCCGCAAACAACCACTCTCCCGAACTCAGATCCAGCATAATCCTGGATCAACAACCCTCCCCACCGTCCCACGGTGATCTCCTCTTTGCCGCCATGCTCCTTACAGCATTCTACGGCCTGCTCCGCCTCGGCGAACTGACTGCACCTGATACGCGAGTACTCCAGAATCCAGCCAAGTGGACACTACGCTCCTCGGTGGAACGGCTTTTTGAGGGCTTCACATTCTTACTACAGTCTCACAAGACTGACCTCTCTTTTGAAGGCAGCCACATCATCATCCCACACTGCGCTCGCCTGAACGCTATTCCCGTTTTTCGGCGGTACCTCGACAGCCGCGATGCGCGGCTCCCTCTCAATCCCTTTCTCTGGGTCAGAGACACTGGTTCGGTTCCATCTCGGTCCTGGTTCATGTGTCGCTTACGAGCCGTCGTCCTGGATCGCTCCTTTGCCGGCCAATCTCTCCGTGCTGGAGGAGCTACAGCCTTGGCAGAGGATGGCGTACCGTACCACCTGATCCAAGTGGCGGGTCGGTGGTCCTCGGAGACCTTTCAGATCTACATTCGCGAAAATCCCGCGTTTTTACAGATCCTCTTGGGCCGCCAGCGCGCATCCTGAATGTGCCCATCTTCTTCCTCATCTCTCGCCCTTCGGCCTCGCCCCTCTATTTCTTTTTTCTTCTCATACCCTTTAGCCATCCAGAAACAGCACATAGACACCGGGCCGCTCTCCCCTGGAGAGCGGTTGATTTGGCTGAACTGCTCGCGTTCGCTTCCCACAAGTCGCAGCTCTGCTTGAGACGATTGATCGAATTTAAACTGGAGTTTACACAAGGCTAATCGTCAAGCAACCTGGTGCATTGTGCTGAGGTTCATGTGCATTTGTTTGGTCACAATATTATTGTATATATTGGTGTAGGCCGGCAACAAAACAATGTCTTACTGTCCACAACAACAATGTTGTGTGCATTGTGGTACAGAGCCAGCTGAGGGTACGATGATGAGCGCGAGCAAGCGCTGGCCACGGACTTACCACATTTGTCAACCGCGGCGCTGATCCGAGCGGATACCTTTCTTCCTCCGACCACCATATGCTGCTGCACCGCCCATTGGCGCGCAGCTACTGCGGATTTCTCAGCACAACACTGCCGCTGCCGTTTATCCGTCGGAACACCGCCTCGCACCTCGGAATATTGCCATTTTCTGCAGTCTCAGCCCCTTTCCCCAAGAGGTTCCGAGAATTCTTATCGGGCACACTCATCAACGCACGTGATGTTCGGTTTTCCGCTCGAAACGACTGCTGGAAAAGAATTGTCTGAGGGTCGGGATGTGTGGCAAAATACTTGTATACACATCCAATGGCATGTTGCGAATTTTCTGGGTGGTTACCGAGGTTCGTGGGCTGGTTCGATTGGGCCTTAAGGGTCTCTCGGAGGCCCGTGTACATGTCTATGGGCAACAATTTTCATCCATTCTGACGCTCTAGGAATATAAACACAAATGATCAGCCAAAATACTGTTTAGCAACAGTTTTAAACGGTGTATAAACAGTTTCCAACCGTTTCCGTTTAGTTTGCTTGATTCCACAGACGGAAATTAAATGGTTGGAGCCTTAGTGACCCGCCTTGGCGAGCTTCGGCACTCTGACTCAGTGACTACATAAGCATGACAGCGGCTCATTTGGGAGGGCGGGCACTGTGTCTCGTCATCCATACACGATATTTGCGCGGAAGACGTCGGATGTTATAATTTCGGGCCCATGCCTTGTTCGGAACTCGCCTATCTACCAAGCAGGAAAAAAAAGTTTAAGGCAAGATATCGGTAAACATTCGTGAGAATATGTGGACAATGTTCATGATAACTATCTCAGATATACAGTCCAGGTTATTTCTTGCGAGACGAGCAAAATAGTGAGAGGGGGGTGTATTTCCAATAGATATCAAGTACAGAGTTGAAACCCGGATGCGAAAAAGACCCAGAAGCGAGAAATATGGGATTATAGGCTTAATTTTGAGGTGGGTAACCCGATTCTTTTTCGTGGGAGCCTTATATGAACAGTCCTACCTAAGCAAAAAGGCCCGTACCAATCGTCGGCTAGCACAGAAAATTGCAAACATGCCAAAAACAGAAATATGTGGCTGTGCCAGAAGTCCTGAGGAGAGAATCATTATTGTGTGCCCCCTACATTCTACAGACCCGAAATCGTATGTGGGGGGCCTTCAGCAGCTCCTCTCCCTCCTCATATTCACATATTGTCCTAAGGGTACAATCAACCCCTGTGCATGACCCCATTTTGGGATCGGGGCCCTCCACCAAAATGAGGGACAAAAATAAAGGGCTCATGTTCCGCAACTACCCATCGTAAAAATCTGAAATATTTGTCCCGTACAAGATCATCTCGGGGATTCCTGAGTTCAAGGAGAAGCTCTCCATGTTCTTCGTCATGAAATATCCGAGGACACCTGTGACAATAGCAGTGATAACAAGCTTGATAGTGTTCTTCCGGGACAGGGCCTTTTTTTCTGCCCTCTCTTTCGCCGCTGCTGCCGCCTCGGCCGCCTCTTCTTCTGGCAACTTCTTTGGGGTAGGCGAATCCAGTGAAGAGAGATCTTGAGACCTCTTCGGGACCGTCAGGGTGCCGCTTGTTGTCGCGATGGCCTGCCTTTCCGATACATCGTTTGTGGTGGTGCCGAGGAGGCCCTCGGCTGCCGTGCCCGTCGACGGCGGCTGACGCGAGTTCCTTGACGCGCTGGAGCCACGACGTGATACAGCTGGTTTTAGGTCTTTTTCAGTCGTCCTTATATTGTAACGTTCGGCGTGGGTGACGTATGAGTAGTAGCAGAAGAGACCGTATGAGGTGAGCATGACTATTCCCCCGGTCACTGTCACAATCTTAAGGAACAAATCGTAGTTGGTGGTGCCCTCGAGCATGCAAGCGATCCCTGAATAGAGAAAGAGCATGGAGGTGCCGTAGAGGATGGTGTTTATCTGGGCTCCCGTAGAGGTAGGGTTGCCTAGCAGCGCATATCCGACCGTGAGGGTTCGTCGCCTGTGGATTTCTCCTTCGATTCGCCACCAATCCAAACCGACATTCCGAAGACGAGAAGTTGGTTCCCAATAATGCTGAAGATGAGGGGTATCTGAACTATCTTGATCAGGCCTTGTAAAATGGCCACAAACATAACAATCAGTTCGACAGCGTTTCTGTACGAGAAGTTAGATACCGGAGCACAGTCAAGTCCCATGAAAAATAAACTCTCACCCTGCGGTAATATTGAGTGCTGCTCCGATAGAATCACCAGAGTTATCCGCCACTCCCTCGGTGGACCAGTTGATGATCGGTGCAAGCAAAAGCATGGCGAATAAGAGCAATGAAAAAGTGATAACCATAGCTGTCTTCGGCGCAGCAAAAGGGACTTTCGCCTCTTGCATGACCGCTAAGATCATTGCAATCATGACCGGTCCAGATGCAAGTAGTGCGTGGTGCTCTTCGTAAGTTGTGGCAACTACCGCTACGGCACTCCAAATCCTGGCGAGGAATGGATATATCCACCGCTTCAAAAACTCCTTCGCCCAGCCATCCTTCGGCTCTTCCGCCATCTCAGCCGGGGGAAGGGTCCACTCGCCGCACCGAGGGGCGGTTTGTGGAATGGGTAGTCCGTGGCTAGACATGATGAATGGTCGGATGACTCGGAAGCAATTGATCTGGGTTTGGGTGAATGGAAGTGGGAGAGGAAGATCTGGGGTGGAAAAAATGGCGGAGGTCTAGTTTTATGTGCAGCGGGGCTGTGTCGCGGGGCTGTGGGATTGAGGTCCCAAGCGGTCAGGTGCGGTATTACATACATATAGGGCTGTACAGTTGATCTTGACCGATCTCCGCCTCATTATCAAAAACCATTGATTGCAAATACCGAGAGTTTCAATACAACTTGTATATTTGACACAGTGTACATTATGACAATGGTTCCAAATGATAGCAAGCATATATTTGAAGTAAAGGTCACATCGAAAATCCCGGTATATCCTGCCCTTCGTAGTACTCCCAAATACAACATAGCCAAAAACTAGGTCAATCGGACAACTACACAGAGTATACGGCATGTCCTGTTCTTCAACACACTTATGAAGAACAGGACATGCTGTATACTCTGTGTAGTTGTCCGATTGACCTAGTTTTTGGTTATGTTGTATTTTGGAGTATTACGAAGGGCAGGACATACCGGGATTTTCAATGTGACCTTTACTTCAAATATATGCTTGCTATCATTTGGAACCATTGTCATAATGTATGCTGTGTCAAATATACAAGTTGTATTGAAAATCCCGGTATTTGGTGCCCTCCGGAATACATGTGAGTTCATCGTATCAAAAATTTAGCCCACTCGAACAAATATAGCTCATACTACAGCCATCCTGCTCAAAACTTGGATATTTTCCCAATCAGGCAATTTGATCCGCCATCAAAGAATCTGAGGGGGTCATGCCCTCCGGGATGGAAATACGAATTCAACGGTCATACTTTCAAAGGAAACGGTTGGGAATTGAGCTTACAGTGGCCATCCTGGTGGAAACATCAAAATTTGATAAAAAATGAGCCACGCCCTAAGTTCCGGGCACGGTGAAAGTGCCGCCAATACTGCCGCCGTGCCGCCAGCACCGCCCCTCTGCCGCCCCCAAGTGCCGCCCTCAAGTGTCTGACTGCCGCCCCCCGCAAAAGCAAAGTGCCGCCCCAGTGCCGCCCCAGAGGCGGCACTTTTGTCACGCTGCCGCCACAAAGAATGGAAGTATATAGATAAATATTATAATGTATCTGAGTTTATTAACAAGATCTTTTTACCACTTCCTGCGCGAAACTGTTATAAGGTACTACTTAGGGCTTGACTAAATCTCATTTCCCTCGGAATCGAGTTCTACCCAGCCAGGAAACCTGTGAAGAAAAGAGCGAGTTGAGGGTGCTGTTACCATAACAAATGAACGGTTTACCTAGACCTTTTCTTGTGCTGTGTGACTTGAACCGACTTTTTAACTGGGCCAGCCTTCTTGCTGCGACTAGAGTTGCGTCGGGGACCCAAGGAGAACTCTGTTCTATTCATTAGTTCGGGCTTCCCCGCAGCTAGGGACTTACCTTTCATCCGCTTCGCCGGCGGCTCAATGTCTGTGTCCCTAGTCCGTTTCACACTCCCCTCTCCAACGAACGGATCTCGTGCAGATAGAATGGGTTTTCCAGCATGTTGGATGTTGATGGCTGGCCGCGGAACAAATGAAACTGAGGTCCAGTCGGCTGCACGGCGATAGAAGACCAATGCCGAGCTGGGTTCGTAAACGGTATGGGTAGTCTTGAAACACTCCTCCCAGTTGACAAACTTGCTGGTTGTCATCCGCGATTCCCCTGCTCTGCCAATTGGATCGAATGACCGCCACATGACATCAAGCCCCTTGACAGCTTGTGGAGGCGAGGATAGAAGCTCGCCCGATTGAATACGTAAGAATGTATCACCATTCAAATCCCAAGGCTCTCCAATGGAATCTTAAACTGCAAGCAGCTGAAGGAGCACCGAGCCAGGACCCCAGATCTTTCGGTCCGCCTCGGGATCTGAACACATGATTTCGTGTGCCGAAAGGGCATCGAGGGGAGCGGTAAGCATTGCATCCAATCCCAGGCTGGCTTTGAACGAACAACTCTTCACCTAGCATAATTTCTGGGCACGAACCGTAACCAAAAAGCGTGCATGCATACTAGCAGATCAAAAGGTGGGATTTTGGGGCGACAGACACCAAGTTTAGGCCATCTGTGCAGCTCCGAGGTTAAGTAAGACTCGGATACACCTCAAAATGTTGTAATCTCAAACCATAATTTTTATGCAAACTGCCGCCCTTGCCGCCCATTGCCGCCCGTTGTCACACATGGTCACACTGCCGCCCTTTGTCACGTAGTTGCATTGCCGCCCCCAACTGCCGACCCAAAAAGGAAAAGTGCCGCCCCCACAGATATTTGCCGCCCCCACTGCCGCCCCTACTGCCGCCCCCCTCTGCCGCCCTTTGCCGCCCCTAGTGCCGCCCTTTGACGCCACTGCCGCCCCCAAAAGTAGTTAAATTGCCGCCCTTTGCCGCCATTACCAGTCGAACTTACGCTCAACTGCCGACTTCTGGGTAAGTTTTGTCACTTGAATACATGTGAATTGCTGTAATAACTACACCACAATGTAGGTAAAGATGCTGTATGTAATACTACGGACAGATGGTATGTAACATAAAGTGAGTGCCGCTCCCGAGTGCCGCCACTACCGCCCTTGGCGGCAGGGCGGCAGTGCTGGCGGCAGTTTCACTTTGCCCTAAGTTCCGCAAACTGCTGTAGGGCGCGGCTCATTTTTTATCGAAATTTGATGTTTTCACCAGGATGGCTGCTGTGAGCTCAATTCCTAGCTGTTTCCCTTGAAAATATGACCATTGAATTCGCATTTCCATTCCGGAGGGCATGGCCTCCTCAGACTTTCTGATGGCGAATCAAATTGCCTGATTGGGAAAATATCCAGGTTTTGACTAGGGCGGCTGTAACATGAGGTATATTTGTTCGATTTGGCTAATTTTTTGATACAATGAACTCACAGGTATACCAGAGGGCAGCAAATACCGGAATTTTCAATGTGACCCATACTTCAGATTCATTATCTATTACGAGCACACTAAATTCTATTTTTGAAGTCTTGAGCTAAATACAAGTCATATAAAAAATCCCAGTATTTGCTGCCCTCCAGTATACCTGTGAGCTCATTGTATCAAAGAATCAGCCCAATCAAACAAATATAGCTCATGTTACAGCTGTCCTGCTCAGTCAGGTTTTGGTGTTGAGCAGACAGCTGTAACGAGAGCTATATTTGTTCAATTGGGCTAATCTTTTGATACAACAAACTCACAGGTATACTGGAGGGCAGCAAATACCGGGATTTTTTATATAACTTGTATTTGGCTCAAGACTTCAAAAATAGAATTTGGTGTGCTCGTAATAGATAATGAATCTGAAGTATGGGTCACATTCAAAATTCCGGTATTTGCTGCCCTATGGTATACCTGTGAGTTCATTGTATCAAAAAATTAGCCAAATCGAACAAATCTACCTCATGTTACAGCCGTCCTAATCAAAACCTGGATATTTTCCCAATCAGGCAATTTGATTCGCCATCAGAAAGTCTGAGGAGGCCATGCCCTCCGGAATGGAAGTGCGAATTCAATGGTCATATTTTCAAGGGAAACAGCTAGGAATTGAGCTCACAGCAGCCATCCTGGTGGAAACATCAAATTTTGATAAAAAATGAGCCGCGCCCTAAGTTCCGCAAAGAGCTGTAAGACAATCCTTCACACCAAATGATACCTCACCCTAACTCTAACCTCCTAACTCTAACTCTAACTAACACTAACACTAACCAAAACCCCTAACTCTAATACGTACGCAGGCGTCCGGATCTCTCCGACACGTCATGCCGCTGTTAGCCGACCGGGAATCCGGGATATTATTACTCGTATATTAACGAGATCTCTCGAATCAGAATGCACATGTTTGTGCCATCAATTCGGGTGCTTCCACTAACTCATCCCAAAATCCTCTCTGTGCCCGCCGTTGACGTCACTTCACCCAAACGACTGGACGCCTCTGTGCTTCCAGAACTAACCATTTTGGGTCTCCTCAGCTTCACCAGCGATTGTGTCTGTTTGTATCCTTACATTTTTCCCACTTCGCTCTACGGCTGTTACCGTATGTGCGTCTCATTTCTCGTTTTATTTTCGGGGTTGCGGCTGAGAACCCTGCATCAGAGATTGGCTTCTGTCCAGCCAACTGGACGGTTCCTGCGTTATTTTTGAGCTCGCTGATCAGCCGCTGAATTTCCGTCCAAAAGGAAGGCTCCTGTTACGCCCTCCCTTTTCCACACCCCCATCTTCTTCTTCCCAATCGCATCGCTCTGTTCCCCCCCCCACCCCCGTTGCGCGGTCCTCTCTTCTCTCTGTCTGCTACCACGGACAATGCGGCAAGAAATAAAACGGCAAACATCTTCGAAAACATCTCTAACTCAAGCACGAATCATGGACCAAACCTTGCAAGACCTCGCGACTCTCCACCTCGTCTTGCACAGTCTTGACACAAATCCAGAAAGACCCGTCAAATTCTGCATCAACATGCTCTACGGACTGCCGTGTTCAGCTACGCTTGCGAGTCCACTTCAACCTTCAACACTTCGCTTGATGTTCAAGTATTCAAGACCCAAGCCGGGATTCCTCCACAAGAATCAACGTAACACTGCCATTTAAACGGAGCACTCAAGCCGTGCAAGAAGCCCAACCTCACCTCTAGATCCCTGGCTCAAGCATGTACTATCTGCGCGTCCTTCTGAACCCTTTTTTTTGTCCGGAAGACTCAGCTGTAATCTTTCAGACAGGTTCAATCAATTGTTCAACTTGAACTCGTCTCCATCATTGAATAGTCGGAGTTCCTCAATGCCTCGAGCTTTGCATCCGGGTGAGTCGCTTTTTCCCTTCTCACAGTCCGCATTCCTCAGTTCTTCCGGACTGTACTGGACGGGGAGTGAATGAGAAGGTGTGCATTACCGTCTCCCCATCCCGTTTCCCAGCTCTGAATAACCGCTAATGTTGTCTTTGATCCAGCGCGATGTTCTCTTCCACCTGCTTACCCCAGGAGTTGCCATCGCACCGCGCCGTCACCGTGGCTTCGATTTAGTTTCCTACTTCCTGCTTCTGGCAATGCGCTGGTCAGTTTCATGTCAAAGTACTTTCTTGCATCTGTGTTGATTTGGCCGTATTAGGTGTGCGTCGCCGCTGGGACTCCCGATAGCGCCGCAACTACGGCTAAAAATGAGCACGACGCGTCTACTGAGGACAAACTAGCCGACTGGAAATACGGACTCTAGGTCGTTATTCTGTACCGGGTAAGCCAAGGACGGATTTGATTTACCGTGTCCGCTCTCAGTTCGAGTTCTCTCAGTGTCGACGTGCAGCAACGACTTCTCGGACCCGATATTTATGATCCAGGTGATCATGTCTTGCCTCAAGTGACAAGTAGATTCCGTTCTCCCTGGATCTCTGTTCACCCTGTCCTTTCATCTGTCCGTAGTCCAAGTGAGGGGATGAGGTAAGTGCTAAAGATCATATGCAGCTTTTAAACAGACTTCTCATCGACATTCGCAGGCCTCTCGCGAATTCTGATGTTCCTTGTGAGTCACTTCGATTTTGGATGCCCTACAGGTTTTTTCTAACCTCCATATTGCATAGCTGTCTGCGAGTACCGCGTTTTTTCCCTCCCGGTACGATTCCCCCACATCTCACCCTGTATGCATTTTCCTGACACCACGAACTTCCACTGGTTTAATTTAGTTTTCCTATTGTCGCGAGCTCAGTCTAACGTGCCTCGCTCACATTTTCTTTGACGTAGTGCGTCTTGAAACAGGAATTCGATTCGCTGTCCTCCAGCGGAGCAGCCCATCGTGTTCGCGGTACCGTTGAAGTGTACTCGGTATTACCAAAAGTAACCGGGCACCCAGGATCAGGTTATTGTACACCCTTACCTTGCCCATGCAGGGCAAAATTGTCGGTGGTTCAAGTAAGGATGTCAATTAACATATCTACCACAAAAACGAGGATTATTGTGCATTCTATACTCTGAGAATTGGTGTTTATTTGGGTGTTGGAATAAAAGGATGGTTTGCCGGGCGCTTGATTTACTCACAGAAGATTCCAACAAGACTGTGGACCTCCGAAACTTTACAAGAGCATTTCTACAGGTTAATCGAAATTTTCGAAGCCTTAAGGTGGGAAAAAATCTCAACCTGAAAATCACTGAGGCAAATATGCTGTTATTTCATAAATTTAATATTACACCGAGCATGAAAGCCTGTAAGTCACGTTTGAACGTTCAGATGGGTGCTAAACACATCCTAGATGAGCTTTGAGTGCATGAAAATGTCAAAGAACTTCATTGTGGGCGAATATTACCAAGTGCCCGGTCACTTTTGGTGATACCGAGTAACTCGAAATTTTTATTCACTTTTCCGTGCGTGCTCAGCGCACTGCGCAGTCACAAGATGTTCAGCGGTGAGCGCCTTATCCATGTTTTCTTTTCTTTTGCAACCCCGCTGACCCAAACGAGGTCTAACGCGTGGGCATCACCCTGGATGTATCATTGGACTCCTCGCCGTCCAGGATGCCCTGCACCCAAGCCAACCGACCCGTACTTGACGTGTTTCTGTTAAGCTTATTCATCATGTTATCCATTGAGTTCAATACTGAAATATTTTAATAGACTTTGATTATGTACATGTCCCCGCCGACGTCGTCTCAAATCCCAGTCCTCACGCCGCCGTGCCCCGCGGTCTGAGAGCATCCCCGTCGCGTCAGAGCACGACTATCATTTTGATGTCTCCTTGCGAAGCAGCAAATGCACCTTGCATGTGTCGTGGCATATAGCGTACCCTATTATGGATGCTAACCGCTTCGACACAGTACAGGTCACTAGCACAACATTTTTTATTTAATTCTTGGAAGCCCCCCAAACGAGATCAGTTACCATCGCAAGTATCCAGGGAGTTTTATATGTGCTCACGCCCAATGCCAAAATAGGCGGTGTTGCGGTATTTCATCCGCGTATTCGGCGCTGATGATGTATGTTTTATCACATTGCCACTGTTCGAGTTGCTGACCCTTTCCAACCAGCGTTCATTCAGATGTTTCTTGACCTCTATCCATTTCAGTTCTCTTCCATTGATTATACATTCACTCACCAATCTCCAGCGTGCGGAATGCATGATAACCTGCAACTGCGGCCGATAAATCGAGTGGTCGCCGATTAGAAGATGGAGGTGGAAGACAAAAGGCGTAAAATTGACAGCTGTGGCGGTGCGGATCTGATCCGTTCATTTTCGCTTGCTTCGACAACCATCAAATTGTCCTCAAACGAATGAACTAGAAGGCTCGAGCTACGTTCGAACGGACCTTGTCTGATAGACTAGATTCCAGATAAGTAAGGTGAACAATAAATAGGTAAGGTGGAGCCAAACCTCAGACGGGGGTTTACCGACCATTCTACTGGTGTCGGAAAACTCGAAAAAGAGTTGTGAGACCTACGCAGGCCGTGAACGGCCTTGTAAGGTTGTCGGGAAAGATTTGAGTTATAACGTTTAAATTGTGTACCGAACAGTACATACAAGGCCTTGCAAGATCTTATGGGGCATAAACGACTTTGTAGGGGCTTGCATGGTCTGAAGGGCCTTATTAGGATGGTAAGACCTTGTTAGGAAGGCACAATTTTCTAAACAAAAAAAATGTAAAACTCAACGACCTAAGTAACTAGTCAGTAAAGTCCCTACACCCAAGTTAAGATATTTCGTGTATATTTGCGTGCTATACTCGTCTTCCTTCAACACCAATAGATCCCTCACCCAAGCCTAACTTCTAATCCGAACCGCTAACTTCCTAACCGCTAACCTCCTAACCCAACCCCTAACCAGCCGAGGTGGGACACAAAGTGGATACCCGGAGTTGCGCTTGCCTTATGAGCTTTCATCGCGTACCATAGCAAAACCTCGTGGAATGATTGCCCATCATAATGGCCCGCCATTATCAACCATCATTGTGAACCCCAACAAATCATTGCAATGCATCATAGGTCGTCGTGGAAATGCTTTTGATTTCATAATAGACAGCTTGCGCAAAAGCCACACGAGCCGCATGCGGCTTTTTTGCATTGCGCAGAGCCGCACGGAAACCTTTGATTTGATGGCCTGTAACATATGTTTATGAATAGGATTAGTATCCTTTCGCACTACAGTAGCCGTCTGCGGTCATTTGATATGTTTTTAAGTATAGACATGACGTCACTGACATCATAGAACCTGAGGGGCGAGGCGGAGTGGAAATCAAAGCAGTATTGATGGAGTCAAATGTTGGCTTTCCCAGAATCTGAAGGAACAGAAAGCTTCGTATTAGCTCCGGCTATAAACTCCGATGTGCGCTGTCTTGCAACAGTAAGCGAGGCAGGCCACAGACTAATTCTCCCCGGACCCGGGGCCAGAGATCAGGAAGGCGGAAAGAGAATTCCGAAGCCCGTCGGGGCCGGGATACCGCAAGCCGAGATGGTATATAAAGCCTGCCAGCGCAGAACTGAATATCAAACTCAGTTCAATTCAACCAAGTGCACCGTAACATTTTGAATGGTATGTTGCTGCCAATCTGCCCCTATGACTTTGTTAAACGCACATAAGAGGATGGGCGGGCCGCTTCACCAGTCCCTTGTAATAGATCAAATCACCATAATATTTTGCGCCCCATACAGCGCGGCTCAGCCCATGGCAAAAATATTATTATTATTCCTGGGTGGCCGGGGTTGCCAGTTTGCGTTCAATTTTCTCGGATCTCCGGAGAACTTTTCCCTCAGTCAACCAGCCTTCGTTCAGGTCCTCGAGATCGTTGCAGAGCAATATGTCTTGGCAACGAGGAATGCGGAATGCTTTCCAGTCCGCTGCGTGATTCCCAACACACCACGTTTCCAGAAATACCGCCCAATTCCCGGCAAGGGGAAATTCGTATCTGTGACTGGCTTTCTCACCGGCGTCGAGAGGAACGATGACCGCACGATCAAACATTTTCTCCTCGATGTCGACTCGGTGGTCTTAGGTCAACAACCCCGTCCGCATCCGCACCGGAGGCTGAGCAGAATCCTCAGATGAGGCTACAAGAGAAATACATAGGACTGAAGAGGAAAAAGAACGAACAAGAGAAAACATGGTGCAGCTCAGATTTGAACTGAATATCTCACCCGGGCAGATTACGGGTAAGATCAGCCATCAGAATGACTAAGCACCGACTTCAGTTCCACGGTAATGTGTCTTTGGCTACTTGGCCTGACAGCCATGGCTTTGGCCATGTTACTGGACTGTTCATCACAGGCATTTACTGTTCCGGGTCTCTTCGGTATTAGTCCTGTTAAGTATTCTGGAGGGAGGCCGTGCTCAATCGGACCGTATTCAAGCCGGTCCGCGGCCTCCAAACGTGACATGGTATGGAGATGTTTGCTGCGTTGGGTCGAACCAAAAGTAGCTCAAGGCAAGCCGCAAAAGCGGCCCCCAATATATTTGGCGACGAGGGTGGGCTATAAGTATAACAATTTAACTAATTCAATTAAATGCCCGTTCCAAAACGCGAAACAAAAAGGGATGGGCGGGTGCAAGGAAAAATGCGAGCAGAGCTCGAGTGAGGCGAGCCGGGCTCGTGGTGGACGGAAGACCGAAGCTCGACTAATAAATGGCAAACCGGCACCGAAATCCCGTTCATGACTCGGCCTCCGCTTAATGTTGCCGCGACTTGCGACTTAACCCCATGAAGTCGACTTAGAAAAGCCAACTTGAGTCGAGTCAAGTCGGGTCAAGTGCCTCGACTTGCCTCGACTTGCAAGCCAATCCAAGTCGACTTTGAGTCAACTTGAGTGACTTGAGGTCGGGTTTACTATCTTTTTTTTTTTTCTCCGGCAGGGTACACAGAAAGCATTCTCGTGACCCCAGGTCACTTGATAGTTGAGTTTACTGTCGTAATTCTTTGTTCAATTTAATTTTGTACCCAGTTGGCGCATTTCAGACATTTAGCTTTGTCAGAAGTATCCAAAAAATACTATTGTTCGGATTTTATATGCATCTTCATGTACAGGGTCTATGCGTTGTTCCAGTGGCTGTGTTGGTGTTCTGTTTTGACAGCTGTCATTTGATTGTCATGCCGGTATTACTGCGCCCCCGTATGACAGTTGTTATTGGACAAATTTTCACTGGTCACACATGGATTATTCTACCGAGAGACCCGGCTTTCAGGAGAAAGTCCTGGTACAAAATTTCTGTTGTTTGGAAACCCAGATGCTTGAGGTTTCTCACCGGCCGACATCCAGATTCCAATGTGTAATGTGATTGGCACACGGGACACAATCACATGGCGTCACTTCAGCCTTCTGCTGCCTTATCTTCCACAAAAGGAAATTATACACTTCTCTGCCGCGTGCCATTGGGGAAGTGTTGTCCAGCCTGGTGCCCCCATGACGTAGTTGCATTTTGACAGGCGGTCTGCCTGAAATGCATTTGCGTCATCGCGTGCATGCACTAGACTGATTCTCGAAAACCTATCACTATCTATTACGCTTTTCTTGATTTCATCTGAGCAGGTGATGAAACCAAGAAGTCTTGAGGGTTAGACAATTTTGTTTAAAGCTGGGGCGGACACTGAATATAGATTGAAACCACTATGATATCATTCACAATGTGCTACCTACTGCAGATATCTACAATTGAAGAGGGCAATTGGAACAATTGTGTCGTTCTTGATGGCATAGAGAGCTGTATGTCCTCTCAACCCGCAATCTCCCCGGAGCAAGCACCAAGTCCGAAATGGAAGTTTGGGCATCTAAATCAGTCGGAGTGCGGCGGCTTGATCCAACACCGCTTTCACACTAGCAGCCCTCTCTCGCATTGGTGACCCGATTGGTATGAGGTCGGCCCTTGTGTGAGATAATAGCTGGGTCTACAATATGGTCCAGGGGAGCTTCATGTATGTTCCGTTGACTAAAAACAGTCATTGAGCACAGCGCAAAAAGCTAACCCAATTCTAAACACGCATTGTAATTTTTCACGGCTCTGTATCAGGTTTGACACCTGCTGGCTCCCCATCATGAGCCAAGAAGCTCACAAAGCCGACAGTACCTGGCACCTGGTCCCTCCATTAAAGCAATAACTCACACGGGTACTCAGGGAGCCCGAATCCGCTGCCTCAGAACATCGGTAAAACTAACATCTGACAATGTCAGTGCACGAGAAGGACAAGATATCAATACCACATGACTTCTCTCCGACTTCATGTCGCATCAGCTACACACAGTGTCCTGTTCTCCCCGTTGTCTCGGCAAAGACATAGTTTTGGATATAAGCTCGGATTCTTGGCATCAAGTCTTTCCAAAACTCCCAGCACTCGAGTCTCTCATCTCTTTACAACTATCTTGCCAGAGGCCACATTGCTCCACCGATACACTGCCTGTGTTCATCAATATGATCAAGTTCATATATCTTTCTGTTCCCCTTTACTAAATCAGAGGCTTTGACATTTCATATCCAGCCGAAGCTTGAATCCGAATCGCAATTCATATATCTCTGGGTACATTTTCATCTTGGGACTTCTATGTATCATTTAACAGTTTTTGATCCCGGAAAATTTTCATATCTCTCCTGTCGCATTTCATATAACAGTTTTGGCAGGCTTCCATTCACTATTCTCCCCGTTGCGTCGACAAAAACACCTGTTTGGATATAAACTCGGATTCATGGCATCGAGTCTTCTCCAAAACTCCCAGCTGTTCTCGAGTTTTTCATTTCTTTGAAACTATCTTTCCAGAGGCCAAATTGCTCTACCGATTCACTGCATGTGTTCATAAATATGATCAAGTTCATATCTTATGTTTCCCCTGTACTAAATTAGAGGTTCAAACATTTCATATCCAGCCGAAGCTTGATCTGAATCGCAATTTAGGTATGTTTTCATCTTGGGACTTCGATCTATCATTTAACAATACAGTTTTGCATTCTTCTGGTTGGTTCACACTCAATCCCGACAAAAATTCATATCTCTCCTGTCATGTTCATACACCAGTCATATATCTTTCTGATATCAGTCGCATTTCATATGACAGGGGGTTCGGCAGGCTTCCAATCCAGAAAGTGAGTAAGCCTGAATTGACACATTGTTTCCCACTGCTTTGCATATTTAATCTCGTATCCTGTAAGGCGAATGTCCATCTCGCTTTCCAATGCCTCCCAGACGTGGGACATCAGCAGCACAACCACTCTCGACTCAAACAGATGTTGCTCCCCGGCATACAACGAGGGGCAAGTCTGGTACCTCTGGAAACCCCCCTACTGGAGGAACTTCTGAGCCTACCCAACATACAGCCTCCCGCTCTCGGGCTGCCACTTCCCAACAAGAGCCCTGTGGTTTTGCCCCGACAGCTGGTCTGTCAATTTCTATTATTATTTCTGTCATTTATCTGACATCCCCATTCCTTTTGAAGCCATGGAGTATTCTCGCAACTTACCGCCGGTGTTGGAAACGGTTTGCTGTCCGATATCATAAGCAAACGGATTCTAATCTCAGTGGACAGCCCTCAACACCTGCTCGTCAGGCAATGAATCGTCTTGTTACACAGATGTCAGCACAGGCCGCAATGGCCAGTCCTGGTCCTCGGTTGCATGCTCCTGGTGCTGGATCTGATGGCGAGTCTGAACCTGGCGGCAATGCAGAAACATCAGATTCCGAAACTGAGCCATTGCCTGTGCGCAGAATGCCTGCCTGGAGGCCTCGTCCGTTGGCTCAAGATGATGAAGAGATTGTCATCAGCCTTAATTCCGATGATGATACCGCTGAGCCTGTTCCCTCCCGTCAGAAGCACCATTCTGACAAATGGCATGAATTTTCTGTCGATGGTGATAGCTTCGCCTGGGCAGAGGCTACTGCGCTTGCAAAATCCAAGTCCCCTGACTGCCTATACTTCTATGGGCAGCATACTGAAAGCCGAGCTTATAAATGCCGGCTCTGTTCGTGAGTTCTGCGCCTTTCATGCTCCCCGAAATTGACCACTTCTTTCAAGAAAAATATATGTTGTTGGAAACAGTCTGTCAACAAGACGTACCCATTTGCAGACTGAGCACTTGCCGGAGTATCTCAAGGCTATCGCACAAAATAAATGGGACAATAAACTCCCTTCAGAGCGGAAGCGACAATTACAGGAGCGACAGGCAGAAAGAATCCCATTCTCGTCTCCACCCTTCTTAGACCAACTGGTCAATGTCATTGTGTCCAATGACTTGGTACGCTCAGTGTCCTCTCGCTTGTGCTTCCGATTGACTTATGTATATTCAGTCCATCAATCTGATTGAGAGCCGTGACTTCCGCGATTTACTGCTCATGTTGCGGGACACACTGCGCGAGCAAGATATCCCTCACCGAACCAAAATCCGAAGTCTCATTATTGATTCTTGGACTGCATATTACTTTGAACTGAAAGCTGAGCTTGGTGTAAGTGGATACAATCCTTCGAATGTATGTCAAGGTGACAAAAGTGTTGAATAACTTACAGCATGCGCTTGGGAAAATCAGCTTTACAATGGATATCTGGAGCAGCAAAGCACTGCAACCGTATCTTGCACTTACTGCGCACTGGCTTGGTCTGCAAGCGGGTACCAATCAAGCTGCTTTGCACCAAGCTCTCCTTGCCTTTCGACGCATTCGTGGTGCTCACAGTGGCCAGCGCCTGGCACGCATTATATTTAATACTCTTGACCATGCTGGTATACTCCATAAAGTGTGTGGCCGGTACAATTGTGGTGTATCCTTCTAATATGCATTTTTAGGTTGGGCATTTTACCATGGATAATGCCTCGAACAACTTAACTTTCATGATCCACCTTGCCATTCTTTTGCGCGAGAGAGGTATCTCTGGGTTTGATGCAAAGCAAAATTACGTCCGCTGCTTTGCCCACATCATCAATCTCTGCTCGCAGGCCGTGATCAAACAGATGGAGAAAGAAGATGCCGACAACACATATTCCGATTCCGACACAGACAATGATGGTACAGAGCTGGATTGCTCGGATGATGATGTCGAGGAGGTTATCAGTCCACAAGTCCATCGAACTCGGAAGGCGGGTCCCATGCGTCGTGCACGCAAGACCATTGCCTTCATACGCAAGGGTGGCCAGCGGCGTGATCAGCTGCTTGATATCATCAAGACAGGCAACATAGATGGCCTGTGGACACAGCTCATCACTGTCGACGGTGGCAACACATTTGAAAAAGACACAGTATCGCTCTCTCCTGTGATGGTGTTACCTGACGTGAAGACACGATGGGACTCTGTATTCTATATGCTTCGTCGGCTTCGGTACTTACAACAAGTGCGTTGAATCCTCCTGCTCACTACGCCAGTCATCATTACTATAATTATCTAGCCTGTTGTCCAATTTTTTTCGACCAATCGCGAGGCACGCAGCTTCAGTCACCCACTTGAGACCCGTCATTGGAATCAGTTAGAGTTGATGGAGTTGATTTTACAGGTTTGTTGACTTGATTTCTGCCAAACTCTTGTGCATTCTGACGGTTGTACTAGCAACCACATACTGTTCAAACGCAATGTCGGTTGAAAATACACCAATCCTGGCGGCCACCATTCCAGCTTTCGAACTCTTTGTTGCATCCTGGATGTCAATGATTACCGATCAGGATTTACAGAAAGAGAATATTGCGAAGTTCATTCGGCCTGGCCTAGCCATCGCGAACAAGTATTATAACAAGCTTGGGGAGACAGATGCCTACATTATTTCGATGTGTGGGTGATATATGCCATACATATTACTGTGCTCGTGTTGATTTATCATTCAAACCAGTCGTCAACCCATCCATCCGCTTCGAATGGATCAAGCACAACTGGAGCTTGGCAGATCAAGCAAAGGCAAGGAGTATCATTTTGGCAAAGGTAAGCTCATCACTTCTGTGTTCTGATAGCAAGTAGTCATAGTTTCCAAGCTGAAGTCATACCAAGATGAGGGTATGACTCAAACCGAGTCCGAAGGCTCTGGCGAAAACAGCCCTACCGGATCAGGTTCCCGACAGTCATCGCGGTCCCGATCCCGAGCTCCTGCACCTGCTGCCCAGCTGGCCATTGCCCAGGCAGCCCTACGCTTCCGCAATCCACAGAAATCCCTTCACTTTTCTGCCGGAGCTTCGAATGCCCAGGCTGGTGGTCAATGGTCAGTGGAGGAGGAAATGAAGAATTACATGCAAAGTGCTATTCCACCCAGGGAAACCACCGACATAATTGGTTACTGGATGGTATGTTTTGTACTTGATTAATAAACTCATCTGCTCATCATCCGTCGGCCATACAGAATCACGGAGTCACGACATGGCCCACAGTATATCGCCTGTTCGTTGATTATGCCCCCATCCAAGCAATGTCTGTTCCGTCAGAGCGAGTATTTTCCTCATCGGCAGAGACTGATACAAAGCGACGCAATCGTATTAGTCCCATCCTGATGGAAGCATTGCAGATGCTCAAGTTCAACTTCAAGAAATCACGACTCAATTTCATGTCTGATTGGCAGCTGGCTCCTATCGCAGATGATGGAGAAGACTGGTTGCGTGCTTTGGCTTCAGAAACTGACAAGGAAAAAGTCGGAGCCCTCAGGAGAGAGGTTACGGACAGTTTCGAGTTTGCGGATACAGTTTATTTTGACATGCCGGAGGCATCTGGAGGACAGTAGGAAAATCTGGTTCTAAATGGCCTTTATTTAGTGAGCTTTATGTTGGTTTCATTATATTTATTGCATGATTCAAATTCTCGGGGACTTTACATGAAATTACAACCCGACTTGATGACTTAAGTCGACTTGGATCGACTCGACTTGACTTGGCAGGAGACCAAGTCGAGTCGAGTCGAGTCACGGAACAGACTTGTACCGACTTCCCAAGTCGCGGCAACACTACCTCCGCTACACCTGTAGCACCGAATCAGGAACCGGTTCCAAGCTACCAATGGGCGGAGCGGAGACGGATACGAGACAGTCTTGCTTCAAGTTTCACTGGTAATTACTTGAGCGCGACGAATCCGCTTGATGTAATTTTTAATGCAGCTTTGTCGATGCAGACACAAAAAATCCCATAACTTGATTCGCCGGTGGTTAAATTTTTTGTGGGTTTCCCTGAGCATACATTCCATGCCCGGGACCCCTATCGCGGGCAGAGATCAGTACCCATTCCACTTCTGAATGAGGGCAAAGCAGGTAAGGCCGACCAGAGCGGCACGGCCCGCTACCTGAATTAAAGAGATCGAGACATGTTTCAAACAAATGTTACGGAAGGGGATGATAAACTAACTTATTTTATCAGAAAGTGCAAAGGAGCGCCGTAGTGCGAGTTGGTCTGGTATACGAGCTAGCGCTGCGTACACTGAGTAGACAAAAAAGAATGTCCGGTCGGTTTTTGGAACGGTTCTCAATGAAAAAACGAGGTATTTTGACGTGAAATTAAATCTCAGGTCGCTGAGACAGCCGAGCCTGACATTTTCAGCGCATTGGTTACATCAGACTCGGGTGATGCGCCATCAAAATCGGCCCACTCGAATTGAACGAAATAATACAGTACTTGGCATATTAAAATTCCAAGACAAAGAAGTTCTCAGGATGATCCAAATGCACCATTTCCAGGTTTTATTTTGTGACCTAGGAACCCTGCGCGAACATTTCCCTCAACTCGGATTTCCACCAGAGGCATTATTACCTTTTCCACATGGAATATTTGCTGAATGTTGTGGCTGTGCGCACATTTACCTCCTCCTGGTGCAGAAGTGAAATGGGTGTCCCAACACGCGCATAAGAAACATCAACTCATACCTCAAGTTTAAATGCCATATCCAATGCAAAACAGCCGAATTTGATCCAGCGAATGATCGTGAGGTGCTCAGAAAAAATGCCACCGCCCCGCCCTGCGCCCTATTTTTCCCAATCGTTTGAGCCTAAGCTCGAGGCAAAAGGTTCAGAATTGAGCCCGCAGCGTTTTCTCTCCTGAAAACGGACCAAAAACGGAAAAAACGGCCGCGCCAAACGGCTGTAATTTTACATGCAGTACGCTGTGGTTAAAATACGGCGCAGAGCGGACAATAGATAGATTGTGCAAAGCCGCATGCGGCACCATGCGACTTTTATTTCCCTATCAATGATGTATTTGATCCTTGTGTAGATGCCGTAGAGTGCTTTGGAAGCTGTCGGTATTGGTCCGGTATTAGGCGGATGGAGCAAGTGTGGGAAATGGCCTTTTTTTGGCAGCATCATGGCCATAGCCGCACAGCAGCTGTGGAGAAGCCAAATAATGACGTCAAAATGATGCACATTATGGTTGGTAAGTGGTTCAATATACGGTATAGCACCTAATTTACTAGCATTTCATCAAAATGAACATAGATACACTCATAAAACCCTCGATTTATCATGCGGCTTTGCACAACCTGTCTAATATTTCTGAACCCAATTTCGTCGGTCGTAGGGCATGACGAGCAGAGAAGCTCTGGCGTCGAACCACCGATCTATCAGGTCAGTGACTGATATTAGCCAGATGTGACTGAAAATTTTCTGGAGTCTTACAGATTCCCGAGCACCAAAGCGCCACATCCGACAAGAGCCTAGTAGTGGTAAACAGCGCCCTGGTCCTGAATCGGCTAAACAGACGACAGTGATTCGAACTACTGGAACAAATCCCCCACAATTTCAATTGCCAGACATGCCGCAGAATCCGCAGGTACCTGCTTTATATCGCTGATTTACATGACACAAATATCTATATCTGGCAGCTCCGCGTTTTGACCCTGTGTGCAGGTTTCTACCGCGAGGTCGCAGAGCTCGTTGTGAGTCTTGAGTCACTTTCCGCAGATGAAAGCTTACCACCCTTATCAGGGAAAGACAGATGATCAAGTCTTGGCGCACTATTACCAAAGAAGTCCAGCAAACGATTCCGATCCACTAATTATGCTTTGGCATTCGAAGTGCTTGTGTGACAACCTCGTAGGCGACCTAGTTTCCCCCAATCAAATGCGCATGACTTCCCACACGAACCTCCAGCTTGCAGAGGTCTCCAAGCCGACTCCGCCTTCTCATAATGCATCGAATTCGAGCCAATCCGCCACGCATGTCACGCGGCGTGTGTGCGTCGGACGTGGACGTGGGCGTATAATACCCCCAGAGGACCTCGCGATTTCCTGTAGCGAGTGCAAAGCGGAGGGGGTGAAGGATGGGAAACATGCGGACGAAGTGAACAAATTGCCACTTGTGAGCCTTTTCTTCTTCTTAATGCCAGCTCTAATGATTTGCATTGACAGTCTGTCGTCGTATCCCCGGGAGTGACGTCTGCCGATTCAAGCTCAAATCGAGTCTCAGCGAAGGCTGCCACTCACGGAGAGATGTCGTGGGCAAAATCAGGACAGGTGGGACGTAGTTTCCAGCTGATGAACCCGACTTTATGCTTTACTCAGTTTCCAATCACGTTTCCCCAATTGCAGTTGCACGGAAACCATTCGCTATCTGCCACCTCAATCCTACTGAGCCCTGTTGGAATCCACGAGAGCCGTCATCCGCAAACTACCCCCTCTTTTGCCTACGGCTGGCCGATCGTCACGGGTTTCCCTCCACTGTGGTCCCAGGCACGCTGATTCGAAATTACTTTTGTCAGCTGAGGGCTCAAGAGTCAACAGAGTCGGCAGGAAATGTGCGAAACACTGCCCTGGTTTCAAAGCTTCCACGGGGGCGTGTATCAGAAGAAAGGTGTCGCTAAAGGCTACATGCTGAGTAGTTTCGGATCCGAGTGGGTGTAATAGCTCTCGAATGAAAATCATCTCATTTTTTATATATAGACGCGACTGCTTCCTGCATGGGAGAAAATTCATCATATCCCACGGGTATGCCTGCAGTTTTGTGAATTCTATTGTCATAAATCTCACTGGTCTAGTGGCGGGGGGAGACACACAGATGGGACGGTGGAGGACCAGAAGGGTGGGCATCCCTCGGTTCGAGCCCTAATCAACAATTGTTCCGCCGGTACCCCCTTGGTCATTCTCGTAGACGACAAATACCCCAAATTTCCACTCAAGCTAAAGGACAAGAAAATCTATTTAGCTGTTCTTGGTTCGTGTTTCTGTGCTAATCTTGCTTAACTTTCGGTGTTGATACTCCCTGGTACTTCAACAGGTTTTTATACTGTTGTTTCTGCCTGGGGTTCGGGTCGATATTCCCCTGCATAGAGAAGCTAATCATTCACTTAGCCGAAGTACACGACGTCAGCAGCCCCAAAGTTGTACGATACAAGTTCGCATTCCAGTGGTGCGCCGGACAGGTTCGTGTTTTTTCATGTTCCTGGGCATCAGCTGCTGAATGAGTCAACACCTCTATTGTGCCGGGTCATGCTTTTCAAAATGCCCGCCATTTGAATGCACCTCTATTGCACCAGGTCACACTTTTCAAAATGCCAGCAATTTAAATGCACCTCTATTGCACCAGGTCATGCTTTTCAAAATGGCAGCCATTTGAATGCACCTCTATTGTGCCAGGTCACGCTTTTCAAAATTCCAGCCATTTGAACACACCTCTATTGTGCCAGATCATGCTTTTCAAAATGTCTGTCATTTGAATGCACCTCTATTGCGCCAGGTCATGCTTTTCAAAATGCCAGCCATTTGAATGCACCTCTCTTGAATGCATCTCTCTTGCACCAGGTCATGCTTTTCAAAATACCTGCCACTTAAATGCACCTCTACTGTGCCAGGTCATGCTTTTCAAAATGGCAGCCATTTAAATGCAGCTCTATTGTGTCAGGTCATCCTTTGGAAATAAGAGCATCCGGACCGAATCATCTGTTTGAGCAGGAAGTCGCGCAAGGAACCGGCATAGAACTGCTGGTTGGGGGATCAAGGACGTCGCAACCTGACAAGTTGCAACTTCTGTTTGGGTGCTGCGGGATAAAGGTCGCAGCAGTGAACTGGTCCAGAACCCGATGGACGAGCCTGAAAACGTAACAGGAGGTGCCGAGTACCGTCGACAGCTTCGACGCGCAGCTCAATGTGAGCGTCGTGTAAACTAGCCTGTAGTTGACCGCGCGATCGTGTATGCATAGCGTCGCTATTATATAATCATCGGGCTTTGAATTAGTTCCCACGACCTTCCTCTGTGCGCCGCCATCGCTCTCCGGCTTCCCTGGCCTCCCTCACGAATAACCAGTGCCCATGACACCTCGGTATGCCTGGCGCGGCACCCACGGACATCAGGCCATCGCTCTCAGCTGCACATAACGAATAAGTACAAGGCCAGTGCGATGGTGAGCGAAGAGGCTGCGGCTGTGGCCGCCAGCACCAGTACGCAGCCAAGAACGCGCAACGAGACGGGTACGCGGGTGCGGACCAGACGATGTACATACTGCCATGGTGTCTTCCGTGTCATACTCACCCCAGAATGCTTAGCCGGATGGGACCTCACAATATTCCAGAATAGATCAAGTTCAAACACGCTGACGACTAGGAGACGGCCACAAAAAGAGTTCGAAGCCTATCTTAAGAAGGCCAAATCTCCTCAGTACGTTTCTTCCTCTTCTATTTCATCTTCTTAATGCACCCACATCCACAGCCCCCTCGCCGTTGTCTCGGGACTGCAAGTCTACTTTGACTACTTCCTGGCCAACCACCTCCTCTACCTCTTCGAGCGCCCGAAATCCACGATGATCCGCTCAAATTACATCCCCGGACAGAGCGTTGTCATTGGGCTGGCATTCCCAAACTGGTACAAGACAAACCTCCGCTTCGCTCCGAGAATCCGAGCCAGGAGCGCAAGACCATTGCGTTCGCAAATCTTGTTGCAGTCTTGCAGATAACAACATACCTAAGTACTTAGGAGAAAAGACAGATGGAGAAGAGAAATTCAATTTCATGCTGCCATGGATTTGCACCGAGAAACTAGTGGGAGTACAGACAGGATTGACATGAAGAGAGAGGTTTATTAATTGGCATACAATGTACAATCAAGGATGCGCCGGAGTATAAAATGCCCTGCACCAGGTTGGCAGTAGGAAGTGTTGCATTGAGAGGTTTTGAGCGGCAATTGAATTGCAAATATCGTAAGAGTGTACAATCACCAACGGCTGAGATTAATCCCCGATACCAGCCACAGAAAAGGAGTCTTTGAACGAAGCCCATACTTTGAGAAGTGGCATTAATTAGACCCGCGTGAGAATGCAGACAATCGGAACCAGGCAAGAGATTCGAGTTGAGACCCCAGCATCAGACAGAACTTGTGAGGACGAGAAAGTAGGCGGAGGAATGACATTCTTCCAACGGACAACAGCGCTGGTTTTATACATCAAGAATGTGCCGGGAGGACTACGTGGGCTCACGGCCAGATGAATAAGTTCACGCTGCGCCGTGGGCAGCAGCAGCTGCGATCTGCTGCCAAGAAAGGACCATGCGCGGGTCAGCTGTTCCGCCCTAAATGTAATGGCCAAGCTGAGAAGCACGGAAAGTTGACAACAGAAGGGATTGGTCCAAGTGGAAGAGCAGAGAGAAAGTAAAAGAAGAAGGTATGCCGATGTGACGGAGAGCAGGCCGGCTAGAGAGTCGGCGGCTAGTTCCGGCACAAGGAATCGACGGGCGTGACGCGTGACTGCCGGTTTGAACAAAATTGTCCAGTATCTGTTGAAAGAGAAGAAGGGTTTGGAAATCAAGCAGCTAGAGACTCGGAAGCAACCCATGGTGAGTCACTGACAGCAATTCCTCCTAGTTCTTCATCTTTCCCAAACCAACGATTCTCGGCGCAACCTGGTGTTTGAGTGCAATTGCGCCGAGTTTCTCATGAGTTTGTGTCAAAAATGAAGCAGATCAAATCAATTGCCGATTCTGAAATTGAGAAACATTGCCACATCTTGCTTCTGGGAGTGACACCTTGCACGGGGAAGGACGGTAATGGCAATTCTCGCCCATCCTTCCAGCCCAAAGATGCCAAGGATGATGAAGACCCCAAATCCAAGCTTTGTAAACATCACAAGAAGAAACACACCAGAATAAACAGGTTTCCAGCGTGCCTGGCCTGCCGCACGCGCAAAGTTGACACTGCCATTTGCGTATTCTGTGGAAGACTGTACAATTGAGAGATTCTGGACGGAAAAATAAAGTTGTTCGCCAGGGACGCACTGTTGTGACCGAGCCCGGTAGTCTTCGAAATTTCATGGGCTATCACGACCCGGTCCGTCATCACCGAAAGTAACCGGAAATTAGCTTATCAAAGCCCAAATTTGTGGAATATTCTTGGCCCGATTACCTAGAGATGTTCATCTGGATATAATCTTGCCCTCTGGACTGACTTTATTATCAAAAATCATGTGCACACCTTGTGTAGATTGATTGTTTGGGGCACTGTCCATTTTCGCTACACATGTCAAAAATTGAAATATATGGCTTGACTGTAGGCAAGTATACCTAAACCGGTCATAAACCGGTCATAAACCGCTCAAAGACAACACTGGCCACAAGAATGGAAGCCCAGCATATTTGAAGCAGGGCCAGGATTCTTTCTGCTGTATCCCCCGCACTCGAAACTCCGCGGACTTCGAAAGTATGCTACCATATCCCTAGGTATTCTTCTTTATAGCATCTGAATCAATAGACGTCCCACCCATAGTCCTTTTCATCCATCCATCACCTTTCCCTTCCAACTGAGCAATCGAGTTTGTGGTGAAAAGAATACATAGCTGATTCGCCCAGAGGTTATTCCTTCAGGTGTGATCCCACCTTTCGGCGTCCACTTTCCAACGCAGTGATATAAGAGCCCGGACATAAATATGAGGATGTCTCCAGCACGATAACTGTTGGAAGAGAAGCGTGGTTTATTCAATAAGTGGTTGAGACAAGGGATAACCAATGTTACCTCAACTTCATACCAATGTCCGGAAGGTACATGGGGCCACCATCGAAGTTCCCGACACAGAAACAAGCAGTCGGCCCGTCATCCAGACCATCCACGTGTTCGCCGACCTGTAATTTGTACACGATTGCTCTGCCGAGCCATGGACCTGGATCAGCACTCTCCCACACCCCAGCTTTGAATGCGGACGTGTATTTTGCATAGTAAGTCGGGAATGCCTCCGCAAAAGCGCATTGTAGGTAGATGGCAACCCTTTCTGTGAGCTTGTAGTAATAGTTTACCGCAAGCGCCGCTTGACAACCTCGAAAGAAATCGCTGGAAGGCATGAAAGGCCCATTCTGGCCAAAGCCTGTCAGAACGATTTAGAAACGGAATATAATCCAAGTCCTACCTTGTGGCCTTGCATAGTACAACACTGTACCAAATGGGTGACCCCCGCCCGCTCCGATATCTCTGAGCTCCCGCCGTCCGGTGAATAGACCATATATTTCTCTTCTTCGTTGTGTCTAACATCTCTGTCAGGAGTAATCGGATGCAGGACAGAGTGTAAAGTCTGGGCCGCTTCCAGCGCCCTCTTGATCAATGACTCCTGTTACGGTATGGAGCACTTCTACAAGAGGTATTAAAAATCAGAATTTTTCTGGCTCAATTCCTTGTACACATTTAGTGGTGACTAAGTGATTGGCACCATACGATATGCAGCCAATACCAACCAGCCTCTGTCAACTACCCGGTTAGCGAATCAGACCCTGCCGCCAGTACCTTCCTCGCGAGTACGTTCAAATTCCACGATCATACCCCGAAAAAAAAACTAAGACGGTGTTAGAAGTCACACGTAACGCTGCGGCGCCGCCCGAATAGCACGCACATTCCCGAGGATGCAGCCTTCTTTCTCTTCTTTGCTCAGGTCAACCAAGGTTCCCGCGGATTTGAATGCTGAAGGGACGACAATTGTTCCTCCGTGCGAACGCCTGTATGCGCTTGGGCGAAGGTCCAGCATTTGATGATACCCAATGGTAAGTGACAATCCTTGGTCAAATTCGAACGTAACGATTGTGGGATCCGACCGGTCCTTGGGGAACCCAAATTGACAAGCTCATGTCGATGATTTGGCCTCCAAGTAATTTGGCCAGCTTTTCGCATGCATTGCCAGGCAGATGAGAGTAGGCTCTCAGTAGTAATTTGGTATGTCCAGCAGCTGGTCAGTTTCCTAGTCGTACCTCGGTCATGTATGTGGCATGGGTAGTGGTCAACATCGTGACTTGATCGTGACAATCTAGACTCGCAATCAGTTCGTTTCCAGCACTGATCACGGGGCAAGAAGATCAGTGCTGTGAAACGACTGGAATATCATGCCATCATTTTGGCTGATGGCGCCAATCGTGATTTCGGACTTATTTCCCCAGATGTCGAACGACGGGTGTCCAAGTCAGCTGCGTAGTCGGCATCGACCCAACCAAGTGGGTGAACGCCAGTCTCGACTCCGCGACGGTAAGTGATTTTGTAGTCGAGTGTGGCGCTGAGGTACGCAAGCAGGTGCTGTACCGCTTTCCAGTGCGCCGGGCCAGGGTTCTGAAGGAAAGCAGCGAGACGGTTGACGGAGTAGGCGATGTCAGGGCGTGTGGTATTCGCTGCATGCTGGATGGATCCAACAGCCTCGCGGTACGGCTTGTCCGCCATAAAAGCGACATCCGCAGGCGAGGAAGGGCATTGGGAAGATGACAACTCGACGCCAACAGGTAGCAGGGTGGATTTGGGGTTGCAGTCCGACATGCCATAGCGCTCCAGAACACGCTCGAGGTAAGGGCGCGAGGAAATCGAAATTGTGCCCGCGCCCTCGTCATACTCGATGGTCATGCCAAGCGAAGTTGCGGTCCGGGGTACATCATTCACCTCGTAAATTGACTTGATACCCGCCTGGGCCTCGGACGCGGCTTCCTGTGTCGACGAAATCCCATCCACGTCGTCGGTATAGACCCCAATGATCGAGATTCCATTGCCGAGTCAGCAGTCATAAATAATAAATAATGTGAGGCTCACCGTCTCCGAAGCCCAGGTATTGAGCAAGTACGTTGTAATCGCTGCTTCCCAGGCCTCCCAAAGACCATCAGGGCCAGCGGACAGAAGGATCTCCAAGTACAAATCTGTGTGTTATGTGATGTCTGCTCAATGAAGTCTCAGGGGGACCCACCTTCATCCTCTGTTTGCATTAGCTCATTCACCATTAGCTTCTCTATCATGCCCCTGAGAAAATGGACAGAGGAATAGATTTCCAAAATCTCATCCAGCAGGTAGGTGTCGAGGACCGCAGTGCGCTGGCTCCAAATGTGGTTAAATATCTGCTCGTCCAGGATGTCAATTTCATCCAGGTTCCAGCGGCTGCCGTTGAATAGCTCGCAGTACAGCATAATGCGATAAATTGAGCGGCGAAAGCGGTGGGATTCCTCCCAATTCAAGACACTCGTGTGTGAATTCCGGTCTTTAAACCTAATTACGGTCAGTTCACATCCAAGGCCACAGAATGAGACATACATTGAACTATGTGGATTCTCAAGTGCCTCAACCAACTCAGAGTCGACCTGGAGGAGGATTTTTTCTTTTGCAGTTATCAAACTGGCAGTATCATGTTCTTCAGGGCAATTGGTGGCAAGGATGATGGGGTCTATAGCGGTGCCGGCCTTATCATTTGGATACGGATACCATAAGAGCCGCAAAGCCTGGGGTAGCGCAGGTCCAACAATATTATATGCTACGGCATATGTTATGGACTGGGTCAAAACAAAGATTAGTGGCTCGACACAAGCAAACAGCCACCTGCCTTGGGGTGCACACTGAAGACACGGTGAAATGTGTGGCAGACAAGAGTAGCTGAATGAAGACTGCCAAAGGTGGAGCAAAAGGTCATGATATGGGCCACAATATCATCATCCAGAGGAAATGCACTGAGAGCACACATGGGGGATGCTGAGAGGAGGACCAGCACGTCATGATGGTGGGAGAGAATCATGAACAGTAGATTGGCACAGATCTGCTGACAAAACATAGACAGGGATCTGCCAGTGATGGTTCCTTTGGCCATCCATTCCAATGTCATTGAGCATGGGACCATTTCCCAGCAGGTTTAAACAAGCGCCCAGGCATGCTCTGATTCCAGAAAGGACACGTCACCAAGATCATTGGTAACAAGCTTTACGGCCGGGCGACAGCTTGTTGGGGGCTCCTCATTTGAGTAAATTCAAGAACATATCTATATTCATATGTACATAAAGTTTAATCGGACCCGTATCTTCGCCACAGAGAGGGCTGCACACACGGCGGATTCTGAGTTTGCCCGCGCACGGGAGAGACCATGAGAAACGGCTCGTGACTTTTTCACATGGCTTATCAGAAAAGCTGTGCTTTTTGTGTTTTCTCTCTCTTTTTAAAATTAAGCCCGTCTGAAGCTTTCAAAGTCCGCCTTTGGTTCATCTACCCCAGGGCTTTTGAACTCACTTATGCTTGAGAGATCACGCGGCTTGGTTGGCCTGCGCATCCAAATCTGGCGGTGTCTCTCTTTATTCCGCTCTTGACAAGGTCTCTTTCGATTCAAAATTGACAAGTCATACTGCTCGGGCAGGAAGGGGCTGTGAGGCCACGAAGCGACCGAGCGGCCGTTTGTCATGCATAGGATTCTTTCTTCCCACAGGCATCAAATTCACTCCGTGACTCGTACACTGGCTTCCTGTAACCACTATGCATGTTGTAGTCTGTTGATAACCTTGATCGGCCAATCACCGGCCGGCTCATTACAAATCACTAATTTATTTCCGAGGCCGATACAGTGCCCATCATCACCTTACGGTTCCGCTTTTGGCAGCCATCAACCCAAAATAGAAAAGTTGTTTCTACATTTTTCCTCAACAACGAGCACTCGTAAAACACAAGGAAACAACAAAACTACTGTACAATTTCGTTCAATTCGGCGATCACGCGTAACGCCCAACTTTTTTATTGCGCCAATATTTTTTTCTCAATTTATGTATCTGAATTCTATTGGATTGTCAACAACACGTGCGCCGATGATAGCCGATGCATTCCCCTTTTGGAATCACCTCCTCCTCCACAAAATCGACGCATAAACAAGGTAACGCGGGATCTCCGTTGCACAAATTTAAATGAGCGATGAGGATACGATGTTGGCAGAGTATAGACGGAGCTCTGTAATGTTTATAAGCAGCTCCTACTCAGCGAAAATTCAACAGAAATATTGGTATGTTGGCAAGCCTGAGTTGTAAGTAGTCCTTGACGGGGATAGGAGTTCAGGTAGGTACCGAGCTAGATGTACAGGCTGCATTTACAGAGGTAGATTCCGGATTATTGAAATATTTACACCGACATTGGTGTCCTGTGTCCCGCTCACGGTAGCCTAGGAGGAGAGAATAAAGTAGTGGGGAAGTGCTGGCGAGTGCTGACTTGATTTCGGATGAATACAGCCAAGGAAACGTGTCGCGCTATGCGGCGCGCACAGATAGTCCTGCTCGTAACGCGTTGTCAGTAAGCAAATACAGGGCTAAATATTTGACAGTGCTTGGCCCCCCATGCGAAGCACGTGTTGTTGATGGCGGGCCAGATCCAGAGATCACCCATCGCTTGAATTGTACTGAAATTTCAGGATTGGTGCCGAATTGATTGATAATAATATACATGGCCTGCCCTAGTGTGCGGCCGCCACCTATTTCACAAACTATTATGACTCTGGAGTATTGGGCCGCGTCGGTGTGGAAGTGCGACATGCCTTGCACGTCGAATTCCCATCCAGAGCCCTTTGGATGTTCCAATTCAATATTCCAGCCGAATTGCGGATACAGCTTCGTGACCTGGGCATGTTACATTTTTACACCCAAGCTGCCTTATCCGAGACTTGAACAGCAGTTTTACGTTCATGCCAAGAATATAATGTTATGTGTTTTTGAACATCTGGACTAGATTTTCGCATTCATACACTCACTCGTTTGTTATCCCCCCAGATTCCTTATTTTTCTCTTTACGTACCGCCAACGCAACGAGTTCAACCCAAGCTCGGGTATCTCGGGCTATGCCGGGGATTGATATGAAGGGGCTTGGTCACCCACCTTCAGCGCTGAGCAGGGCAGCGTACATCTCCCTATCCGTCTTTGCATAGTTCCTGGATGCTGTGTGAGGGTTCGACTTTAGCAGCGGCTTTCCATTATGGACAATTTACCTATCGGATCACATGATTTACTTTATTTACATCTTACGGCACCTGGCTCTTTGTTCTTTACTTCCACCTTCTCGCCACCACCCACATACCGAATACACTCGCCGTTTCTGAGTATCTCCGAGTAATCTTGAGCCAATTTAAGCCTACCACTGAGCTGAGTTTCTATCTTATCTGTTTTCATTATAATTCTTGTCTAGATCATTCCTGTCCCACCCGATATCACCTGAGTGCTGTACGACTCGGCCATACGACTAGCACGACCTTGGCCTCCCTTGGTCCTCCTAAGGACCACCTATCTCTTCTTCATCGGCACAAACATATCCTCGGCTTTGCACACGGGGAATTGATACGTGGAGTCACCTAACGCAGGCTCATAACGGGCCAATCCAGAACCAAACTGATGCAACAGACTCCCGTTTTTTCTGAACTCCTCCACTTGTTGCACTTTCGTTTGGGTTCCAACGCCCGTAGATCATCGGATCTGCATATAAGGTATTGAATCCCGGAGCGTCGGGGGATGAAAGAAGGTAAGCTGGCGCCGCGACCATGCTGCACTGGAGAAGAGATATAGCATCAAACAAGTCTTCCCGGATACAGGATCTTCATCCCCCGTGAAGCCGGAGTAAGACACAAAATGCTCCACCATGGCGAATGCCGTAGTCGCGAAACCGGGGATATAGTATTGGGAAAGATGGCCTGAATCCACTGTTGCGTTTATCTTTGTCGCCCCTAGAACAATCTGGTGAAGATCAGGCTCGCACAATCGCCGATACCTACCGATGGTATTCACCATGTTCGATAAAATTTCCCTAACAACGACTCGCAGTCGAATCTGGATAAATTCAAGTTCGGAGAATTCCCGGGCCTTGGCAGTGTCGCGTAAGGCTTGAACCAGGGAGCGAACATGCGACACCCATAATGTATCAAGCCTGCACTTAATGCGAGATGAAGCACATGGCGGTTGTCTGCGTATAAGAGAAAGGGAGGGCGGGGAGGGCAGCATTGTTGGATTTTGACTAGAAGGGAAAGAAAGGCACTGGTTTTATAGCAAAATAAGGGGGACTCGGGCCATTTTCGGTCCGGGATTGATTCGCGTCTCCGGTTCTCCCGAAACCGTGGAGCAGGTCTCGGCGATGGCATGGCCACCGTTTGAGATAATGTTCTCGTGATTGACGAGAAATCCAATGAAAATCCGCCGTCCAACCCAACCCCGTCTCTGCCATACCCCGCGAGCGCACCCTCAACTTCTCGTGTCAAGCGTGAGCCCGGCGTCAAGTTTGAGCGCAGGCTCGTGAAGCTTGAGCTTCACGGCATCAACGTCGGGCCGGGGACTGTGGAGCTCGAGCCCGGCGCGGTCAAGTGTGCCCCACAACCCGCCCCATCTCTCTCCTCACCTCCCACTTCCCCTCCCCGCTGCAACGTCCACGCTCGCTGCCACTTGACCCCGCAGGTACCCCTGTGGTCATCTTATCCAATTTATGAAGTTTCAATCGGTTTCGGCGCTGCGTCTGCTCGACCTTCACGTCGGAGAAGACGCGCTCGCACCCAGCCTGATTCAGGACAATTTTGAGAAGTAGGATGGCGAAATCCGTGAGCTGCGCAATGTCTGGACTTTTGAATGCAACCCAGACGGCGATGGGATCCCTTCCCTAATCCAAGGCTCAATAAACAGCGGAAAAAAATCAGGAGTGAACACACCATTCGCGCTTCAAATCCGGCTTCGTTTTTTTTCCAACTCGCGGATCGGTAAAATATATTGGAGGAAAGCAGTAGAAAGTTGTTCGATCCTTCGTTTCCGCTCGGGCTTCAGAGGGTCTGTGGAGGCCTGCCTGTCAATTATAATCACTAAGACAAATGGCAGATCAACAAGGGGACCCGAGAATAAGAAAAAATGATATCACCTACAATTTTTTGTTCTGAAGGGGTTTGGGCCTTGACCTACCTACCTACTGTGGGAAATTGCCTTATATAGACACCAAAATAGCCGCTTTCGATGAATTGTTTGGACGCGGGTGTCAATGAAAGCAGGGGGTTGGATTTAAAATCGAAGAGAACGAGGGTGAAAGCAATACAGTCGTTTGGCAGGGTGTAAAGGTCTGTCGAGGAGACAAATAGACATGAAAAGGGCAAGATCTTTGATCTGGATTTACTGAAAGAGTTTGCACCGAATGTCGTGGTTGCACGTTGAGATGGGAAGGAGCGCCCGTGGAGGATCAGACTACTGGACAACTTCGCTTGAAGTTCATAAGTTGAAATGAATTGAAGAGCTGCCTTCTCAAAAACAACGGAGTCGCTGAATGGAAAGGCCACTGTATGTAGCAATAGATGCTGTATTCGAGACTCAAATTCATCTCGCGCTTAGATTAATCGTGCAGTTGCAAAGCGCTCCTGAAGTTGCCTCTATTGATAATAGACGACCGTGAGCTCGATGTCGACCAACTGAGACGATTACAATAAGTATTTACTTTCAATTGGGTGAAGCGAAGCCTAGGAGGGCTGGGTAAAGGTCGCAAATAACACGGAAAGGCCAACGGACAGCAGCAACTGACAAAAGCCTACCACAGATTTTCTGTACAGTGCAGCAGAAATTAGCGGCTTACGTTTTGAGAGGTTGTTTGGGAGGGCACTGTTAAATAGTCCATATGAGCGGATTCAGACACAAGGATCTTAAATAGTCTCCAGGCTTCATGCATTTTCTTACACTTCGCGTTCTTGAATTCCACTAGATTATAGCCAAGGATGAGGCTGATGGTAATACTGTACAATTTCGTTCAAATCGGCAGTCACGCGTCACGCACCCCCCTGTCGATCACGAACTTTGGTCGAGGTCACGCTGTCACTCGGGCCTCTGTCGAACCTCCAAGGTGGTCACACAGGCCCCAAATTGCCTAAAGAAAAAAAAAAAAAAAAGGCAAAAAAGACAAAATTTCGGTTCAAATGCCGAAATTTTCGAGGTGTCACGCAAAAATTCGGCGGCTGCCGAAATGTCGAATAGGTAAAATGGGTCACGCGTCACACCCCCTGTCGATTTGAATGAAATTGTCCAGTATCTGGCAATGTCTTTTCCCATAGATTTCGGCATGACTGCCATATTTTATTTTTTCCCAGGGGCGCAGCATTCAACTAGGATATGTTCCATTGTCTCATCAACATTGCAGGTGTTGCACGTAGCCCACTGTTCGTATGTTGGAATATTGCGCCAATATGAGTCACATTTATAGGACTTATGCAAAACTCGCCAGAAAAAGTCTCCAATTGTACGAGTTATATCTTTGTCGCGGATCGATTTCCAGATCTCTTCATCGGTTGGTATTTTTCCGCATTCCTGTTTAACAGCATGGCGCAATGCTACTTGTAATTTCACATTATGATGCACTGACTCCTCATTTTACTTCCCAATCCACGGATCGAGACCGGCTCCGAGGATTCACCATTGGTTTTTCGGAGGCCACGTATAAGTCTTGTGAAAGATTCCATTTAGGGCCGTCTTGGAGGATGTTTCCATAAAATCGCAGCCGAGACGTTGAGCAAACATTTCACCCGTCAGCTTTTGCCACTTCTCTCTCCTGAAACTTATCGCATTTGTTTCCTCCGGGCACACATACTTGCTTTCCTCTTTTTGCTCGTGTCACCATCTTGCAGACATCCTTTGCGTGGTTGAACGATGGTCCTGAGGGTGATTGAATACATCCCAATTAATCCTTGCCATTCACTGCTGTTAGTTTATTGGCGATACTAAGAGCAGTGCACTCACTGAGATTGAGCCCTCTTTTTTTTTTTTTCTTTCGAGAGACTTAATAGTAGTTGGTTCGACGAATTTCAGATGTGTACATTTGGTCTATATGTACCAACTTCTCCGAACCGCACTGCTCATCATTATGACCTGCCAGGATTCTCCGCCCTCTGTTGTTTGGACCGGGCACGCTGCTTTTTCTTGTATTCCGTCTGTCTCCGCTTCTTTGCTATGGGTCGTTGTTCTGCGACTTCATCATCCTCATCATCCACAGTGCGAATCTGAGGCTCTGGGATAGGAATACGGACTTCGCACTTCGCGCATAGATATTTCTCTCCACCCTCGAAACCACTCAGCACCGTACAGGATCCCCCGGCTATACCATATTCAGCTGGGGCAGAGCGGAGAGTAGAATCGTCTTACCTGGAACTGTTGCATGGCGGAATGAGAAGGCTCCAGCCCGCCCCTCCTCTCTTATCTGTCACCAATACAATGGAAGACCGTAATGGGCACGAGGCAAGCCCCGAGCTGACGCAACGATATCCAAATTAGTGTAACTTTTCGCATCTTATCTATCGGCTCGCACGACTGCCGGCACCGCTTCGCACGAAAATACGAGTATGTACCGAAAATATTTAGATTCATGACCAGTCTGCCTGCAAGTAGATTTGCCGCAGGCAGGCTGGCACTTCTCGGGCTCCGCGCTTCCCGATCGGGCCAAGGTGGGGCCTCTATCGGGGACGGGTTCCAAAGTAATGACCGGGGGCCTGGCACCCAGCCGCATTAGGAACGCAACAGTGACTCTCAAGTTCCAAATGAAGGTAACTTTTCCCATCTTATCTATCGGCTGGCACAATTGCCGGTACCGGGTTCCACCAATGAAGGGTCGAGGTTCATGCGGTCTGCAGTCGGATCTGTCATAATGTGGAGGATTTGGATCCACTTTCTCACTGTACACCGCCGTTTGGTTGAAAGGTTTTGTGAACGTTGGCAATTGATGTTTTTGGATGTTGGCTTGGTCAACCTCAGATGTTGCCGGATACATTGCCACAATAAAAAAGAGTCACTTCCTCAAGGCTTCGGTGACATGATTTTTCCACAACATTGAGACTGATATTGCTGGCAGGTCGTATGCAACATTTGATTAATCAAAGTACAGAACATTGCCAGTATTTCCAGTTTGATGTCCCAGCGACACGCCGTTATTATCCAAGAAATGATTAATTGAGCATTGAATGTACATGAAATAGGTAGTGCTATATGTATACATTAGGAATATCTATTTGCATCCTGGCGCGACAAGCTCCCATTGATCAACGGAATCACCTGTCGTCGTTGTCGTTGTCGTCAGTCAGAGCGCAGCGAAAGACCTCATTTTATATGTTCACAACTTTCGGCGACACTACGTGGCCTCTCGGCGTGATGAAAATCGTTGGGCTGCGCCGTAGGCAAATGAACAGCATCTCAACAGCATCCTGTCAAGCAAACTGCGCATCAGTCAGCTGCTCAGCCACATGAGCCTTTCGTGTGGAAAATTAAACTGCACAGAGATGATTTGACATCGAGAAAGGAGTATGAGGGGAGAACCAGAAGGAAGGGGATATGCTGGATGGAGAAGAGCGCAAATATGTACAATGACACGCCGAGGTAATCGTTAAAGAACGGTTAATTCATCAGCAAAAGTAACTTTTGCCATCAGTTGGCATCCATAGGAAGTTTGGCCACCGGCGAAGTGCCTTCTGGAACATGGAATATGCACCTATCTTGTATAGCTTAGCGACGAGGAACTAAATACAGGGAAGCGCGCATGAGGGATGCAGAGTGGTGCCTCTTGGCCATAGTCGTGTCGAAAAAAAAGCGCGATCGCCCAGCTACGTAGTGACGTCACGCGTCATATAGGCCTACATCGAGAATCCGGCTTGACTTCAACATCGGTCTATCTGCCCAAAGTTTCAACTTGGATTGAAATAAACTCATGCCAAAATGCTGTGTGGATTTTTTGTGAGCAAATCCGAGGTGGTACAAGGCTCAAATAGATTGCATCATGGGGCCAATTCTCAAAACATGAAATTCTGCGTAATAAAAATCAATCTGTTTGCAAGACCTGTTAGAATACACTAAAAAGAGCATACATGAATATTTTCGTGATTTGAGGCGAACTCCTTCGACCTATGAACCATGTAGAGTTTCGGGACAACCGTTATCAGTGGCCAAACACGATCAAATAGCGCGCTGATCGACCTTGTATTGCCGGTACCCACTAATGGACGACTCAGCACCGGAAGTTGCTTTGGAGTACCATCAGCTGGTACGTAGGGAACTGTGTTTTTGGGAAGCTCTGGCAAATGATGTCGTCGTACCATGCTGTGAGTTTCTGCTTGAACTCGGGATCAGAATCCATAAGTTCCTTCATATCCAGCGGTGAGGCAGGTGCACCGCCGATCCATATCAGCAGATGGATATGAAGTGATCCACGCACTTGCGCTTCAACGACGGCATACCATCCTTTGACCTTTCCCAAAATGCCAATTTTTGATCCCCTCTTCGTACCCAGAATTATTTCCAAGAACTTTGTTATCTTCAGATGGAAGAACTCTGCACCAGCCACTGGATTTTCAGCCAACGCCTTTGCACGAAGACTTGCTTCCTTGGCTCCTTCGCCAAGCGCATGAAAAATCTTATCCAAGTTCATATCCCGTCCAGCTAAAACCTGAGTTATGGGATTATGCGAGTCGGCAGGATTGGCAGTGGCAAAGATATGTGGTAGGCCATCACAGATGACTTTGCTACGCATTTGCTGCTTCATATTTTAACGTCTCCGACTGAATCCGGAATGTGATCTGATACATAACTGATGTATTTCATCACCTTCGCCGCCGCTCTCTTGCCTGTAGTTTCTGGTTTTGCGAATGAATTTGCTTCGAGCTTGGCCTGGTAGCTGTCCATGGAATGAGTATCAATTTTCTGCATTAAATCTTGAACTATGGGGAACCAGGATAGGTTTGTGGCGATGGTTAACAAAGTTACTTCGACAAACTAACTTGGCCTTACAAAACTAACTTTACTTTACTTGTGGCAGACAAGTAAAGTAAAGTATGGTTGCAGACATCACTTCATGTCAAATTGCAATTTTGAGCAAAACCCTTAGATCTTCGAGATTTAGCAGGAACATAGGGTTGGTTTACCTTTAAAATTTTCATTTCAGAAAAATTGGGGTAACCCTAGTCTAGGGTTGAAAATGGCGAAATTTTGGACAATTTTTTTCAAAGTTAGTGTACCTAACTCGCCGCCATGGCTGTCTTTTTATAAGTGTGAACCTTCGCCTTTCGTTTCTCCCACTTAGCCCTGGCAATATCCAAGTCCCTCGCTTGAACTCCACGGTGGGAACGATACCGTTTGACTGCAAACTCGGTAATTGGTCCCGTGGCACCCAGCCGATGGACACAAGCATAGTGATTTGCACGCCGGAAGAATCCGTGATTTGTGGCAAGTGAACAGAGTTGAAGGGCCTCCGCAACCAAATCTAAACTGTGGTGCTCTTTGCAGGACCACCCTGGCATCACTGGATGACAGCGTGGACTATGGCGGCTGTAGTGGAGGTCTAGAATGACAGGAGTGATGTTTCACGGCTCTGGCACAGCATATTCATCTGGTGGCACTTGCTGGATTGACTCGGAGGATCAGCCAGGTAGGGTGGGTGGCACTTGACCCACCTGCACATCACAGCACAGCAGTGGCTCATACAACGGAGGAACAGGGCGGCTCACACATCGGAGTATGCCAGCAGTAAGTCGTGGGTAACAGTGGGTGGGCACCGTGCAGGCACCAGTACAACGAGGGAGGGCTGCAGGGATGGCTGTAGGCATGAAGCAGACGACTCGGGCAGCAGTACACAATGACAGAGAGCAGTGTGGCTCCCTAGGATAGGGTTCATGCAGGCAGTAAGTCGCAGAGAGGTCGAGACCACCGTGCGAGCACCGCTGAAGGTCAGAGGGCTGCAGGAACAGGTCATGGATGCAAATGAGGACACAAGCACGGTACGGCACTGGGGTGCAGAGTATGCATGCACACTATGTGGCGGACCACAGGTACAATGCGGCACTGCAGGGGGTGTACGGCAGGCTGGGCAAGTCGGTTGAGAAGGCCATGGGCATGGATCGCACACAGGTCAGACAAGCTCAACGGGCACAGTGGTTGCGGCAGCGGTCTCATCGCCAGGATGAAGATGTGCTGCAGGAAACGGCAAGGATGTCAACACGGTGTTGGCATTGACTTACTGGCGTGGGATACAGGTTGTCGGGATGGGTGCACATTGACTTGCACAGCGGTGGGCTGGCCAGATCGGGTCAGTAGGACGGGTGGGTAGAACTCAGGCAGGATGGTGGATTTTGGGCCTCTTGCGCAAGGGGATGTGTTAGCGGATGGGATTTTAGATGCGTGGGGATACATGCAGCAAAGCATGGGTGGGGAGCGGCAGCGGCGGCAGCTCGTCGGGCGACATCCAGCGCTTGAACGCCCACGCGAGGCGCAGCGTCGCGAGGCCGAGGTGCGCGGCGAGGAACGCGTCGAAGCCTGCGGGCGGGCCCGCGAGCGTGAAGTCCGCGGTGTAGCCGAAGGCGCCGAGGGTGAGTACGGTGAGCGCGGGCCAGCACGCGGCGGCGAGGGCCGCGAGGTCGAGGAGGCGGTGCGCGGCGGAGAAGGAGCAGAGCGTGAGCTCCGCGAGGGCCGGGCAGCGCTCGAGGAGCATGGTCCAGAGCGCAGGGGGGAGGGGGTCGTGCGGGGGAAGAGTGTGGCGTCGCCGAGGCCGTGGCGCACGGAGAGGGAGAAGGCGGTGAGGTTGCTGAATTTGAAGAGCTGCAAGGGGTGAGTGGCGGGTAGTACCCCATACAGGACTGAAACGCACCTCGCTCGCGGGGTCTAGTGGCTGGTATCCGACGTTTGAGAACAGCTCTGTGAGGTCGGGACATCTTGCGCCGCATATCAGTAATCATATCGATTAGGGAGGCAGGCGACGCACGATGTGCGCAGCGCGCGCCACAGCGCATCCGGCGGCATCTCGCGGCCGTCCCAGACGAAGGTGCGAAGAGATTTGAGAGTGGGGGCGAGTCGCGCGATGCTCCGTGCGAGCGCCTCCTCGTCGACGGGCGTGTCGCGCGCGGGCCATGCGAGGTAGTAGTTCGGCCGCACCGCGAGCTCGCGGACGTGCGCGCAGAGCTCCGGGTGGGCGGCGAGCATGCGCAGGCCCGAGGCGCAGGTGCGGCTCGAGCGGAGGTGCACCGTGCGGTACAGTGCGGGGCCGAGCAGGGCGCGGAGATGCGACGACTAGCGGGAGTCAGTATCGCGGAGAGACGGAACGACGGCACACACCGTGAGGCTCAGGCTGAGGATGTCGCCTGGGTCGAGCTGGTCGACGACCGTGGCGACGATGTCCTCCGGGAGCGAGACATCCGGGCCTCCGATGCTCGTCGAGGAGCCTGAGAAGCCATTGTGGGCGAATGCGGGAGCACGCGGGAGGCCTGGGATCTGCAGGAGGACCTTGAGGCTGCGACGCCTGACCCGCGACGCGGACAGTGAGGGCTCGACGGCCATTCCGCCAGCGAGGATGGGGGCAGGAAGACAGCTGGCACCGATGGAGGCGGGAAGCCGCGGAAGCAGGAGAAGATGGCTAATAGGCGCCCGGTGCACACGTGTTGGGTGCGTGATAAGCGCGCGTGTACCTGGGTGTCAGAAGAAGTAAACTTTCTTTTGCTGTGGAGGGTACAGTATAAAGCCGTATGTAGGGCCGACAAGCGGCAGAGCCCGGTAACGGGCTGAGTTCAACGAGTGATTCACAGCTGGCAGACTGTTGAAATGAAAGCCTCAACTGCTCTGGTGGTTGCTGCACACCCTGTTAGTGGGGGTGGGCACCCGGCTTTCCCAAAGCGTGCTATGTACACTTGTTTGTTCTCAAATCACATCAAACTTCGGCGGTTTTTCTGTCTTCGCTCATCTTGTTGGCAGTTGGTTGAGCTACAACTCTGAGGTCTTCGAAACTAAATATACATGTCCAAGTACTCTTTTTTCAAGTCTCATAGTTTTTGAAGCCCGTCCCCTGGTCCTGGGAGCCACTGTTCTAGGCGGTTTCTATGTTCAGTTCAACCCGCTGCCGAATCGTCAAAACAGCAGGGAACATACCTGGATTTTCGTGGGGGCCATTCTGACTGGTAAATAACAACGCCATAAAATATCGGAGCCGTGCGTTCTCTCTTGGTTGAGTAATGTGCCGATGAAAACCGGTACTTTGATTGCATTCTCGCTTTGACTGATGGCACCTCACGATTCCGACATACCGATGGAATCTGCGCTCTGGGAGGCAAATACATCAATTCTGAAAGTAAGTAATGATATTGTCTACACTAGTCAGCATTTTCGGGAATGGTGGCTGACGCCCGGCTGAAGGAAATGTTGAACATGAACATTTGACCATGCCAGGGAAAAACATACCGCTGATCGGCCGCCAAAATCGCCGTTAGCATATCTGCCTTCTTGGAGATCTTTGCCAGCGTTGTGTTGCGAAGCGTCTCGTTCTTCCAAAGCTCCCTCCGGACATCCAATTGTTCCCTCAAATTCGGTCCTCCCTTTTTCCTCACCGGTAAAGCGGCCAGTGTTTCGGCATCAGTAATCACCACAATAGCTCCAAGTCGAACCTGTTCCGCTGCAGCTTCCGCCGCCTTCTCATCCTGCTTCTTCCGGGTCTCTGCAGCAACACGATTTTTGAAATCCAAAAGGTCGTCCCGGAACTTGCGCATCGCGCCGCTCGCATCTTCAGCCCGTGCCATCTGCATCACGTACAGCTCATCCTCCACGGTAGTGAGCTTCGCGTCCGCAAACGCCTCCGTATTGTTCCGTTTATATGCGGCTTCGGCGCTAAAGTGTTTGACAGTGCCTCCTCGAGTACGCTAGTACACTCGCCAGCCTCCGAGGATTGATTCGTTCGCGTCGTTGGTTGGGGGAATGGAGATGAGCAATTTTTCGGCGGGGGTGAGTGTGTCGAGTGCGCTGCCTTCGTGGAATTCTCGGGAGAAGCGCCGCCATGCTGGTAGGGTACCCTCGAGGAAGGCGATGAGAAGCTTCTCGACAATAGGAATATGTTCGGAGTTTGTTGCCAGCCAATAGTGAACGCAATCCATGGCGTACTGATCTGTAAATGGTGCTCCATCGAGGGTCGCGTCTTCTGCAGCGCTTAATGGACTGAGCAATAGGTCAGGTCACCTAGCTGCCGCTACCAAAAATTAGTGGCCAAATTGGCCGGAGAAGATTTTGGCCCAAGTAAGTTTAAGAACGAAATTACCGAGCTTTAGATGCTGTTCAGATGCTGGGAAACATCTACAGTGATCTTTGTGTCGCCTGGCCGGAACCGTATAAGTTAACTGTCAACAAGTTAGTTTGTCCAAGCGTGGGAAAAGTAAAGTTAGCCCCGCCAAGCCGAAGAGGCGATCAAAGTTCAAGTTAGGTGCTGCCGCACGGAGGAAAGGAAGGTCCTTTAACACCGCAGCGGCTTCCTGGTAAGTTCCGTAAACAATGCCGTCGATTGTTCGTAGATCGACCCAGCCGCGGGCCCTGCATTTCGGATTTGAATGCCATGGTGATATAGGCTCGAAACCAACGTTCTGACGAATTCCAGTACCATGTGATGTGTACATGTAGCAAAAATGGCCAAAATCCAAGTTCTCCAGGGTAGCCAAACCTAAAGGTTCAGCAATTATATCAAAAGCCCTCTTGCCCTGAGTCAACAGAAACTCCCAGTGTCAAGATTTTCTGTGGAAACCACTCGAATCATTGTGAATGGGTGTGTCTAATTCCGAAATTTCGAGTGTATTCCGAGACCAACCCTCAGCAGATTGATGCCTCCGTTAACGTTCCCCATGCTGCGCTTCGCTTCCTCAAAATGCGGAAGTAATTGAGATCTGACACCAAGGGTGCGAGCGCTCCCCTTCGGTCTTCGGTCAGGCTTGAACGACGAGCCACGTTAATTGGTAGACCAATGGGAATCCAGGATTGAATGAGCGCACGTACGTGAGCAGCGGGGCACAAATTCACGGGACAATCCAGTGGGATGCTGTTGTGCTGACCGTCCGTCTGAGCGTGAGCCAGACCTCAAATAAATAGAGGTGAGCTGCAGCAACAGCAGGAGAGGGGATATGCGCAATGTGTGTGTGCGAGCTGGTTCAGTCAAAGCTCAGTGTTTGAGCTGCGGGGATCGACGAAGGACCGGGGAACGATAAAGCGTGGAAATCAGCGAGGACGACGAGGACGAGGCTCTGCGGCAACGACGAGGGCGACGAGGGGACGCAAGACGTAAAATTCAAAACGTGGGGCAACGGGATGTCATTTTGTGATAGAGTACAAATGGAATATATATACTGCAAGTAAGAAAATAAGAGAAAAGGGGAATCAATATGTGCAAGCTTGACGACGTCGGAACTACCCTAAAACCAAGACAATTAGAACAAATGCGGCATGAATTGAATTGCCTCGAGAGCCAGGAACGTGGCTCGGGCACACAATTCGTCGGAGATGCGAAATCATCGTGGGGACGCGTCAGCGAAGGTGAAAAGGGGCGGGAAACGCGTGAATACAGCGTGTCGAAGAAGTCGGAGAACGCACGTGGTTGTGTTTAGCACGGAAGTGATCGGACCGGAACGGCATCATTCGGCTTGATTCGGCGCTTAGGGACAGCTGCTCATCAATGCTTAGTCTGGATGCTCCACAAATATTGGGAAGGAGTCCTACAAGCGTTTGATTTGCAAGGGTTTTGAGAGTGCTTTGAGAGATTGAAGGTCGATATGCCTTTGGTGCATCGTTTCAGGTAGACATGTCTTTTTTTGCTGTGCACGTCCCAGGAAAACTGACTTGCGGGTATAGGCACAGTATAGGCCCCAATCACGGCCTATCCATTGTTTGCCCACTTGTCCATTCCGTGGCCGTCCCGTGTCGAGCTCTAGACATTCAAGCAAGAGATGATCACAGAGCAATTTTTAATGTGGTGCGGTGCTTTTGGTACTGGATCAATAATTTTTTATTCCTCTCCCTCCCTCGCTGAACGACACTGTAAACGAGGTTGACCGGGTTGCCCAGGGCAAATTCTGGGCATCTGTCCTCCCAAAGTCAAGAGAATGGCTGCGAAATACTTCACCATTCCCAAAGAACTCGAATTCGAGCTTCTCCCATCACCGCAAATAGGACTGGAGAGAGGATCGCGCACCGCCAGACGCCTGCGCGATCAAGGTTCCGTTCGGCGCATATACTCTGCCAGAGTCGCGGGCTTAGAGGGGAATATGACGGTGGCCACGTACCAGGGCGACGGCGCAGAGGAGGTGCGTTGCATCAGCTTTCCGATATATGCTCCCTGAGTTGTGCAGGAGTGGCGGGCAGATATTACACAATATTCCTGGCCGAGAGAATCCATGCTATCCTTCAACGTTGATTGAGTTGCCTGTCAGCCATCCATATTTCGCGCAGCTGTGTGGCTTCACAAGTTCGTCCAGGATGCATGCGGCAGTTTTTCATGACGGTATGTCGTTTGATTTTCAAATCTCTGAGCTTGACGGTCTATTTAGATTTGATACTATTCGAACATTTCGTGGAACTTTATCGCCATTCACCTCTCTTGACCGCATATGTATACGGGTACCGCGTATGTCCATCTGTCGCTTCCGATCACTTAACATTGATTTGCCTGCAGGGCACGGAATTCTACGTATGAAAGGCCGGCTCTTTCAGCAAACTCGCTGACACTGTCCTAGGAAGCATTAGACTACCTTTAATCCGCTGGTCATCCGCGCCTGGTGAGTCCAGTCATTTGAGTGTTAGCTGCTCAACAACAATGGCTCCAGCTCCAACGCCAATACACGCTTTGGATACGTCGCTCAACTGGCCGACTCTGCGTGGACCTCATCCCTAGTAATTGAATGCTCTATAGAATAGATGAGATATCCCCTCCACAGGGAATCACTTCCCTCGATGCGCCGGACCAAGAGGCCATGATCATCGATGCTTTGACATTACACCAATACCATGAAATATGCTGGTTATATCTACCAAGGTATCGGACCATCAGCATACCCACTGCTGTGACTATCTGGCCTGAGGTTCTCGGCAGGGCCAGAAGACGACAAAAGACTGCCCTGTGAGCCCGTTTGGAGTGGTCAGCCCGTTTGGAGTGGTCTTTTCACAGTTTTTCACATGCAGGTCGGAGGGCCTCCATGTAAAATACCTATTTTACCCTGTAATTTACATAAATTGGGGCGATTTAATTTACATTGACCAATTTCAGCCAGCAGCCGAAGCGGGGCGGGAATGACTGTCCAAACATACTCGTAGTGAGATTAAGTCATGGACGGTGAGTATTGCGGCATTTCTCCACGATGGGACCATGTTTTTAGATGATCCAAAGTGCTGGATGGATGTAGAGTATCCTGATACACATTTATTACCCATCAGTTTGATCAAAGAATCTTGATGGACTGCCATAAAAGGCAAAAAATCTCAAAACCACGGAAAATGCAATTTTCAACTCGATGAGACTATTTTTTTGGTAAAGACCAAATATGCCAAATTGTAGCTCACATTATACTAATGAGCTTGGCAAGTTGAATTGGGGCAAAAGGCATGGCTGTTGATGAGCTAGAGAGCCGCCAAGTTGGCCAAAAATGAGCCAAAATGGCCAAAAATAGCAAAAATAGGCAAAAATGGCCAACTTGCAGGCTCTGTAGCTCATGAACAGATGGACCTTTTGCCACAATTCAACTTGGCAAACTTATGAGCATTACCTGAACTACAATTTGGTCTATTTGCTCTTTCCTGAAAAAAATTTCTTCCAGAGTTGAAAATCAGCATATTCGGTCTGTTGCCTTTTATGGTGATGTATCAATATTTTTTGATCTAATTGATGGGTCTGAAATGTGTTTCTGGGTGTCCTATCTCCATACAGCACTTTAGATTAGGCCAAAATGATGTTCCATCACTGAGAAATTGCCAAAAACCCACCGTCCATGACTTAATCTCACTACTAGTATATAAGGGCTCGGGTTTGCAGGACAATTCAGCATCTCGCGCTGCTTCATGTCTGTACCATTCTGTGCAAGCACAACATGTCCATTTGCACAGGGTGTACAAAAGGCCAACACTTCCACTTTTCACCCAGCTCTCCACCCTTGTGGTCGAAAGCGAGAGTCTGAAAGAGAGAGTGGGAAGCATGGCTCCAACTGCACCGTCATTTGGATTTGTAAGTCAACACCTCCTTGTGCAGTCACCTCAAAAAACTGGCTCCCCAAAAACTGGCTCTGGGACGGCGCTGGAATTGAAAGTGTTTGAAAAGGCCTGGTGGTGTTTATGCATGGATAGCCACCCGTACAGTACTACCTATTTGTGTTGTGGACTGCGCGAGCATGATACAAACCCCCCCCCCCCCATATCGAGCATGGCAGTGCCAAGGTCACGGGTCAAATCAAAAGTGCGATATTCGCGCTCACGGGGAGTCCACAGCAACAATTTGAGCCCTGGCTGCGATATTCTGGCTAGCAGGGATCCATAATTAAGGTTTGATGACAAAAGCTTAAATTCATCAAGTGTTTCCTTATCCCTGCCAATTACAGCCGTTTTCACACGTTTAGAAAAGCGTGACTTGATATGGAGAGCTAATTGCATGCTGCAAATTGACAGACGATACCCAGGACTATTCTGAGCAGTCCTGTCTCTTTGAAATTGCCTGCGCTGCTTTGCTCGTTAAACCAGAGGTCACAGAACTCTCCATATCGAGCGTGGCTGGGTACTCAGACCTCTCGGCTCGAGAACTGACAGTGCTCGACGATTGGGTTTCCCTTTTCCGGTGTGTTTTAAATTTCCACCCGCCTCGGTCGCTTATAGCTGACTTATTCGCACAGACACCGTTTCAAAATTGTGGGCAATCTGATCGTATAGAGATGTACAAGTCGCTACACAATCTCGCCTTGTTGAATCCCACGTACAATCTGCAAAGCCCGAACCCAAACCAATCTACGTACATTCATATTTCGAGAGAACAAGTCAACCGATGTGGAAAGCTGTTCGTCGAGACGCAGGAGCTGCGCCGGGGTGAAGGGGCAGCCAGGAGGGTCGCACAAAACCTCTGAGAGATTCGCAGGAGTGCTTGCCGATGCAAAGGGGTCGCTGTTAGTCGCCCGCTCATGAGGATTGCTTTCAAGCAGATGAGCAACGAGGTTTGGCTCATCGTTAACCTCCCAATCAATACCATATTCGTTGATGTTCTCAATCCCCTCCTCCTCAGGCGTCAGGAAAGCAGAGATACCACGAGGTCCCTCGCGAAGCATTCCAAAAAGGAACAAGTCCCGCGGACTGCGCTCGCGTTGGCGGCGAACGGTGAGCTGGTGGGAGTTCCATGCCTCTGCCCAGTCCTGTGCGTCCCGATGGACAGAAGCGAGGAAGAGATGATGAAGGAGCCATATATGGCCCGAGCGAGTGGGATTAAGGCCATGATTCGTCTCGAGGTCGAGGAAAAATACCTTCCATTTCTTCCCAAAGCCATGTGTCACATCGTACCAGAGGCGTTCGATGCGGGTGTTGTGGACACTTCTGAGAAAGACAGAAGGATCAAAAACATCAAAAAAAAAACCGAATGCAAAACGAGAAAACAAGCTTACCGCCCCCAGATGAAGGATCCGCGGCCAGCAACCATTGACTTCTTCCAGGTATATCGCGACTTCAATATTTTCAACACCGTGATCGCCGCGCATGCGACTCGGACAGCCATGGGTAGCAATGATGTCAAGGAGCAACTGAAGCACACTTGCCCCACGGTTGTTGTCGTGCACTCGGATACCGAGAACAAACCGAGGATAGCCGTCGATGATGCAATGTATAACCATCTTGTAGCGTATAAGGCCTGGCAAAAAATTGGGGAGAATCAGGAAGTATTAATGAGCCAGGAGTACGCAAAACTCACCGTGCTGGCCATTAGGCCAGGGACACTGTACTTTTTACGACTGATTTGGCGGTCTCCGAAGATGGCCGGCGCCCCATGAACACGCAGGTACGAAGAAGTGATCCACTCGCGGGGAACACGATATCCTTGAGCCCTCAGGTGACCCCTAATCATGCGCCGGCCAAACTGAGGAAAGACCTCCAATATGGAAGCCACCAGTCGATCAAGATCGGCGTCTGACACCATAGACACCGGCGGTGTGGTCGAGGTATGCACTACCTCAACGGCTCCGATTGCATTGGTTCGACGTTGGAATACCGGTGGTCCCGGTTGCGCAAGCGCAAGCCGCAAAGCTGAACGGCGAACAGTACGCGAACACACCCCAATCTCAGGTGCAATACCCGTGGGGCCCCGAAGGTCAAGTGCAGCCCTCAGAAACTGTGGGTCAATCTCAACCCGTGGACGGCCGCGCCGGCCGGTGCGAACACGCCGAGCCACAACCAGCTGGGGGGCATCAGGCGGATCAAGGGATTCGTAACAGGCAAGGTCGAGCGCCGTGATCATGTCGGAGATGGAGGTCTGTAACAAGCTATATTCGGCGGGAGGGAAGACATTCTGGTGCTGAGAAAAATGAGTAGATGTCCAAGAAATAGATGCCCATGCACCAATTCAGCAGCAGAAGCTAGAGTCAAAGCACGGTCCCGGACAGCGCTCAATCTGGGTGGGTCTCCCACCATAACATGCAAAGCAGACAGGACATTGTCATTGAGTGTGTGGTATGCTTCCCGCAGGTTGTTGAGCCTCACTTCGGCGTCCATCAGCGGCGGTGAGGAGCAGAAGGGAGATTCTGAGAGATTGATTTGGTCGGAGGTACTTAATGGAAAGTGTCCGACCGGGCCGAAAATGTTATCACATGCGACTCAAATCAGGACCCGTAAGGAATCATCAGGACAGGTTGGGATTATCATTAACAACGGTGAACTGTGAAAAATTAGGATGCCTTAGGATGGTGTTGATCTGCAATGACAATGTCAGGATCCTAAAGATTAGGATTGGCCGGGATGTTGTTAGGATCTGACTATGACTGGCAATGTTCAGTTAGGATTGATGGTGATCTGTCAGGATGGGCGATGACCGGAAAGGATTCGTGAGGATTGATTGTTACACATTATGTTCCCTAATGACCACAAGGCATACTGTTATTTTGTCCGTCACCGGCCACCAAAAGGATCAGTGTCCTGCACTTAGTTTTGAGCAGTTTCCTTTGGAAGTCGGCTCATTATGTTCCCCTGAGGAGTGTGGATGGGTCCCTCGCCTTATACTTTCAATTTCGTATCTGGACCCTCGATAATGCTTTTTACCAGCAATGGAGCGTCGATGGTTCGCGCTGGGAGTTCACAGAGGTATACCAAAAAAACAAAGTTTTGACCTGAGGCCGATTTGGGACTGGTACCATTTTGGTGGTCGCTCTGAGCACGTCTTATGGTGGAGATGACATCCAATGGCAGGGGCTTTTGGAAGGGACCCATTAATTTTATAAATAAGAGGACATTTCAAAAACTCAGAGAGAGATGGGCCCAAAGTGGAACTTAAAAGGCGAATGGCCACACAGCAGAACTAAAAGGACTCCGGGGGCCGATCTGGAGTACAACGTAGACGTCGGCGAGAGCATTGCACCGGCGGGTACATCGGATGAACTCAGCATGGAGTACGGTACATGCATCAACCGGCGCAGTGTGTCTGCTTATACCAAAAGAATCTTACATATGTTTCGATAAAAAGAAGACGCGAGGAGGCCATCACCGAGATCTCCGCCACTCAATCATTATCAATGTTGGCGCAGAATTAAGGACCGATCAAAGACCGATATTATTTGAAATGTGATATGCATTCCCACAGACAGGCCTATCCTGACCCTGACGACGCTATAGAAGTGAGATTCAGGGTCAGATCGAAGACTGGCGGTCATGTCGAGATTTAGGGTCCTTGATCTCCGATCGGTAGCCCCTTGGAGCACAACATCAGGTCCCTGAAGTCTCACTGTGGAGATGGGACACGCTCGCAAAGTAAGCAGAGCGCATCAAACACATCATTTCCGCGCTTCAGATCGCCGGCATATCTGTTGATCATGTCTAGGTGGCTTTGTAGGGGTCCGTTCTTGAGCCCCGCCGATCATCGACCGCATGCCCTCGCGATGGTAAATTGTGCGAAGATTATTCCACATCTTCGCTGATGTCGGTGCGTCCGTGAAACAGCCCCAACACTCTGCCAAATCACGACAAAATGCCAAGCCCAAAATTTTCCACCAAATTCCCACAATACCGGAACGAATTCGGCCGATAGCATCAGAACCGATAATAATTTCAGCAGCTTTGGACTTCCCAAAAGGCCTCCAACTCCGCCATAGTCACTTTCAGGAACATCTCTTGGCTACACACCATGTACAGCACCGAGTGAGTTTGGAGGACAACGCAGAAATGCGAATAAACGCGTGAAACACCGCAATCAAAATGTCAAAAGGCCGATGAATCAGTGAGCTGTGCCAGGGTCGGAGCTGAATTGTTCAACGATTAACTACCTTGGTAATATCGGGTCGACTGTATGCATCAGCAAACTGACGGCGTGCTGGTGGCGATCTCCCAGAATGGAGCTCCGTGGCAAAAGAATACTAGTTCAAAGTTGGCGGCCAAATTAATGGAATGACTTCGCCATGGTCTTCCATATGCCAGAGTACGGTGAGTGAAATATTTGGCATGTCCGGGGCGGGATATACTGAAATCCTATTCCACTCCGCGGTTATTCCAAACAGTCACGGCAAAAAAACTTGCCCGGGCTCATTTCTTGACCAAATCACTTCAAATAAAATCCTGCCATAACGTTCTAGTGTTTTCATGAGCTTTCCCACAGTTTCCCCTATATCTCACCTCATTGCCTCGTGGGGAACATGATTCCAGCTCAAAATTTGTACTCATTCCACTTTTGCCCTGAAAAACACATCTGGAATACATTATGAGGCACGAGGTTTAAAATCGATTGTGTCCATTGTCGGGGCCCGCAAAGTCGTCATTTTTGGCCATTTTTTGGCACATTTTGGCTATTTTTAGTCACTTTGCGAGTATACTTTTTTTTCGATTCAACTTTTCAGAGTCAATGGGCTACATTTTGGCCGATTTGGATTTCTCCTAAGAAACTGATTGGAAAAGTTAAAAAAAAACGCGATTTCCGTCTTTGGATCATTTTGGTGGCGGATCACCCGATTTTGATCTCGTCAATATGCTAGAAATGTTCGGAGGGTTTTGCTAAATGGCCTGATATCTTGGCTCGTCAAAAAATATGCTCTGAGTGTCCGGAAATGATCGAAAACCCATAGGTCAATCATATTGGTCAATTAAGAGGAAGTGGTTGAGAGAAGCACCAAGGCGCTCAGAGATCCAATGTAAAGCTTCCGCAAAGAGATTGAATGTGAACGGCGATGAACGTGAGCCGAAAGGAGGCGAAGATCAACATAACCGACACCGTTGGAGTAGAAACCATATAGAACGGTATCGTCCGGGCAAACCACAATGTGACGGAATGCGCGCTTCAGGTCCATCTTCCAAATGAACGCACCCGGGCCGAGTTCGCGAAGTCGGCGAAAGAGGGAGTCGAGGCTTGTATAAACCAGAAGAGATGCTGTTGTTGACGGAGACATCCGTCCTTGTATGTGTTGAGCGCGTAGAATAATTCAGAGATAGAGCGCAGAGAGATTATCCACCCTAGCTATTGAAAACTCGGTCAAATAGTCGCCGTTGAATACCTTTTGAAAGTATAAACGTAAACCAATTGAACAGGCATCCAGAGGCATACCAACAAAGCAATGTTGTTTCTTAGAATGTTGTATATTATTTCAGTTTCATCCACATTCATCCAGGCCACGCGTGGGGACTCGATGCTCGCTTCGGTGAGAAGGGCACTTAAGGAGGGCAAGAACTTACAGAACAATGTTCAGAATGGGTCTGAATTTGATGGAGGACGGGTATCACCATCGACAGTGTAAATAGAATCTGTCCAGGCCATTGGGGGTCGAATGCTGTAGTGGGATTGGTTGTTTCCACATCTTGCTTTGACCTTCAAAGTAAACGTGCTGCCCCTAGTTATAGATCTACACGGGATCCAGGCCCCTTAAAGTATCGCTGGGCCGCCACGTTTAGAGAATTTGGCCCGTATACTTACTCGTGTGGTCCAAGTGCCCGAACAACGAGTTTATCGAAGGCAGACATGTAGTACTGTACGGGTGGGTCTCCTTAAAAATTTCTACAAGATGGATCTGCGCAGAATAAAGTCAAATCATGCGCAAAAAGACGTTTGTATTTTCCGAATTTTCACCTAGAATATGGCATATTTTGCTTTTTCTCAACATAGAAGTGGAATGGGTGCTGGGTTCGAGATGCCCTCGGTAATGGTCCTTAGTGTTTCAAAACAAAAATCTAAGTTGCGCAGGGCCGTATCTTCAGCGCTACAGCGGTTCCGCATGAAAACCCCGGAATTTCCATATATGGTAACTTAGATCATGCCATCAAAAATTCAGGGAAGAGATGTCCTCCAGAATCGTCATGCGAATCGATCGGTTCTATTTTCAAGGGAATCGATTGAGATTTGAGCTCACAGCGGCGATTATGCCGAAAAAGACACAAAAATAAAAATAAACAGCCCGCGCCCTAAGTTCCGCAAAGGGCTGTAAACGAATAGCTACTCATAACATGGTCACGAAAGGTAATAGTTCCATCTTCATTATACACTGGTCATTTCGACTGACTTGACTGTCAGGGAGCACTCCAAAGAGGAAGAGCATGCACTCAAGGCTCATACAGAGAAGCTTGCATTGGCGAAGGCCCTCGAGGATGACATCGCCGCGAACGCGGTCAAGGCATACATTGCGACGCAGAGAGGTTCTTGGCGTGGGCGAGGCGGGCGCGGTGGTACCGGTGGTGGACGTGGCGGCAATGCCGGCGGTGATTGGAAGAAGAACGTAACATGCTACGGCTGCAATGGGAAGGGACACATCGCGCGCGACTGTCCGCTGGGTGCAAAGGACCAGGCTAAGGAGAAGTTGCGCCTCGCACAGCTGGCGTTCGATGCAGTCAATGACGAAGATCACCCGAAAGTTCTTCTCACTAAGGAGACCACCAAAGTCCTTCGGCCCGATGCGCCATTCGTGGACTCGGGCTCGTCGCATCACCTTGAGAGGGACCGTGCCTCATTCATCACGTATACCGTCCTCAAGAAGCCGATCCCTATCCAGCTTGGAGACAACAGCGAGATCTTTGCAGTGGGCACAGGTACGATGCGCAAATATGTCAAGAACCCAGCCGGGACCGATACCATGCATTTCACTCGCACCTTGCACGTCCCCAAGCTTGCCGGCTCGCTCCTGTCTGTTGGGCAGCTGACAGCCATTCCTGGTGTCAAGCTTGAATTCGAGGGAACACTTTGCCTCATCAAGCTGCGTGGCAAGCTAATCTGCCATGCCTCATTCAAGGATGGTCTCTACGCGCTCGAGCTCGCGAATAGCTGCGGTAGAAAGGAAAGAACGCCTGGTAGAACAGCCACGCAATTGCGTAATCAGTCGGTGTCTTCCTGAGAGGGGCGTGATTGCTATAAGACTAAGGCGGACGCATGGGCAAACCGTAACAGGAACATCCGCCACCTGCCAGCTACTCGTTGATGCTGCGGGAACTCAAGTTCCTTGTGCAGAAAGGCATGCCACTTGTACGTCAACATATCTGTGCTCAAACTTGGCGTTAACAAGAGAACAGGCGAGGGATCCAAAATATGCCCGAATAGCAATGAAGAAGAGTTGTCTGTACCGCATACTAAGGCATCCCGGGAGGATGTTCGTGAACGGTTACGGAAAGATCGTGAAGATCGCCTCCAATATGTTTCGCCATCTCGCGATATATTTTTGAAAACATCGGCATACTTGGCTGCACTCCAAAAATTAGGGTGTAGTCGACCGCTACTAGAGGTGACCAATTTATCGGCTACAGAAGAAGAGGCAAGGGAGGCGCGGGAGTTTTATATGCTCCAAACACAGCGCGGATATCGAATGAAGGAAGGTCTGTGTGAGGGAAGAATTGTATTTGACTAAGACGACAATGGACGGCCATATATCAGGTCTGATAATTCCGATTTGTTGAAAATCAACTGACACTGTCCATGCTTAGCTGCGAGCACTACGACACAAGAACGAACAAAGACCACCTACATGAATGACATTTTATACAGGCCGCCGGAGCTTGATTCAACGTGTGTCTGGGATATTACAAGACAGCTCATCAAGGAGAAAAAGCCAAATGATTTTGCGCTCAGTTTATTGAGGGCAATATTCATGTCCGGTGAGAAGCAGAGCTCTGGATTGGAACTTGGGTATACCTATATCTGTAGACCTTGCGGTCCCCTAGAGATAGTTTAGATACATGACATATCCAAAAACTAGGTCAATCGGACCATTATTCACTACTTGAATTTTTCTGGTCTCTTGCGGTTTTTCTGAGCCGATTGACCTTATTCGGTGCGGCTGCCTTCTCATCGAAACCAACGACAAGCACCAAGAGCTCCGGGCCTCCTTGGCCGAGATCCGGGGTTCGATATCTGTTGTACACATCGGACAAATGTTTGCTCCGACTCTGCGCGCAATTCCGGAGTCGTGCCGATTTCCGACCGGAAGGTTTCCTTGCTGCATGACTCATTCATGCCACAATAATTCCGGCCAAACTTGGCCAAAGGTCCTTTTCCCCGTGCAATTAACTTTATTTCGGCCTGCTAGAACATTTCTAATATAGAATTTTGCAACATTGCGACTAGGAACAGATTTGGAGGTGCAATAAAGAAGGTAAAGAAGACGAGGTGTTGGCACATGAGAGGGGACGGCAGTACGGGCACTTACCAGAGCAGTACAGGTTCACGGACGGACGAGTCTGATTGTCGACGTACTATGGATCACGCCAGCATAATCCTACAATGCCTGGCTGCCATTGGCGAATTGAATGAGGCAACAGTGGAGACCGTGCTCTGTAAGAGTCGGTGGGGATAGTAGACCATGTAGACCGAAAAATCAAAGTGTTGAGTGACCATATATTCATGATACCACCTGGGAGAGGCCCAAATAGTACATTGCGCAATAAGTTTCATCCCAAAGGTCAACTTTGGTTGCCTGAATTTCATCTGGCTCAAAAAATCATCAAGTTTGCTCGTGATAATGCATAATGGCCCTGTGGGCATCACCAAATTCTATGCGTTGTGCATTAGGAGAAATAATGCATAAACCCCACTTATTCCAACCCAAGCAAAAATTAATGTTTTCAAGCAGGTTAACTCCGTCGGAAGATGGGTACCAGTGGAAAGCGGCTGCAAACTCGGTCCGAACGCGACTATTTCCAGCTGAATCGGTCGAGTACTGCACGCAAAACGAGCGTTACAAGAATGGAGCCGAGCTGCCCGTTATGATGCACCAAACATCACATTATTCAATTTGAGAAAAAAACTTTGGGTCCTGAAAAAAAAAATTGCTGAAATCTCAGAATACCTCCATAGTGTAGGAATTGAGCTGTATTGGGGTGGAACACGTCGGGGAACCTCGTACGAATTTGACACAGAACAAGATCCATTGAATATTTAACACATGCAGTCTCGTATGTATACTTCGGGGCGTCGCTGGAGAGGGCAAGCGGAAGCTCGGCTCACGAGCGACTGCAAATTTCAATTAGTTAACGTTGTGATTATCAGTGTAAGAAGGAAGGACGAAGAACGCAAAGAAGATGATTGCGTTGACGGCGTCGAAGTAGGGTAACCATACGTGGCGCAGATGACCCATTCGGAGCCAAACGTGTCGCCTGGAAAGACGTAAGTCTCGCTACCTGAGATGAGATGCAGTATCAAGATTATGGCGCTGGCAGGATCCACCGCGACATGGATAGGGGATTTACGTGGTTTTCATTTTACATTCTTGTGTCCAGGAACTTTACATTCAAGAGCCCGTAATTTCAGGCTGCCCAATTTGGAAGTTTCGTCACGGTAGTCACGCTCATGTGGGGTGAGTTGGATATGAGTGAGCCCCACCTTAAATGTCAAGGATTGTGTCAATCTTATAATGGAGTGACTCTCAACATTCAACGTCCCAGTGAACATCGGTAGCGGCAGCAAGCGCCGGTCCCCTACTCTGGCTCCTTCTCGTTGATACGATCTTCCTTCTTTGATGATTGATCAATACAGCAGTCGGATCTCATGTAGGATGTCATAGATCACGAGAGCAATGCTCGTATAGAATGAATTAGAAAGATAGCGTCCGAGGCGGATGGCGCTAATATTGTAGAGGTATGCCATCACAGTATCCTCACCGTCGAGCAGGAAATTCTTGTAGCGATCGTACGCGCTGGCGATAATTGTAAGCAATTTTGTAGAATGAAGAGCGAAATGGAACTCACTCCATAGAGCGTAGCTTCTCCGCCTTCATAACCTTTTCCATATGGTAAAGCACGGCCACACGGACGAGCCACATGAGTTTGGCGTTTCGGCAGAAGTTCTCGAAATTCTTCTGATGATTCTCTTCCGTTAATTAATCAGGATCCGCGAGAAAGACAAGAGGAGGCAGAGATGAGCTCACGTTCCAACTTGGGCAATTTTCCTCATCAAACCATGTGATGCATGCTTTGCTATATACGTTTGAATGAGTATCAAATATTTGAACGTATACTCCCGTAACCGTGCGACGTAGGGGCGATCGTTGTCCTTGAGGACTTGAACTAGCGCATTGATATCGACGGGCCGCATCCCCGCGAGATGGCCGTTCCAGTGTTCCCACTGAAACAATGCCTTCAGATCCTGCGTGTTTTCTGGAAGGGACACGGGAAGTTGCCGATAGTCCGTCGGCGGAGCAAAAGTTTGCTTGCAGAGGACGGCGGGGTTCACGGTCGTGTCGTTGCGGCGGCGTAATTTTGTAATACCTCCTCGAGAAAAGAGCCAAAGCTGTCAAAAGAGGCGAATCGCAACAGACTCAACCTGAGCAGCATCACATCGGTTGGACGTCATTGAGTCAGGGGAGACGGCCTCCTTTATCACATTTGACATTCAAAAGCAATCAACACTAAAAGAAAAATGTGCGACAGCCAGGAATTGAACCGACGACCTTCCTGTTATGGCATTGCCAAAATGGGAAGAGCGCCAAAAAAAATATTGGCATTCTCATTATTTTCCGAACCAGCTGTAAGGTTCCTAAATTGCCGCCATTCTCGCTTTTCTTTTAGTCCCACTCTGTACTGTGTTCTGGGGTGTCTGGATGGACAAGAACCTCCCACCGGGACCCCTCACGTCATGTGATTGGTGCTTCGTGAGCTTCGGCATGGTCTGGAGTGACGAGGAGACAGCTAGAGCACTATTGCTCCCACCAGTTGGACCCGCACCGGCACCAGAAGTGGTCGCAGAGCCGCTACTGGCAGAGGATGCACTCGAAGTACCTGATGAGCTACTGTGGATTGGAGATACCCAGCGTCAGTGAAGCATCAAAGCGGTACCTAGGTGATGCGCTCCGTATGCACTTAGTCTCAGTGCCAGCCTAGTCTGTAGTTGACCGCGCGATCATGTATGCGTAGCATCGTTATTATATAATCATCGGAGTTTGAATTGTTTCGTACCACCACTGGACCTTCCAGGACCTCTGACCACATACTTCAAGAGAGAAAGTTTCTTTGAGGCTCATTTTCAACTTACCTTGGTTCCCAAAACAGCAATTGTGGCCTTCTTTCCACGAGAATCAGTGTCTCGGCTGTTCCCGCGTGCCGGGACATCAAATTCCGGCATTGCGCTTCTGCAACTTTCCGCTTAACTTTTGGTAGAACAGCTTATAGGAACCGTATTCCTAAACCTACCTACAGCCTTGAAAGAGCAAAAAACACGTCCCTGCGTCCTTGTAAAAGCAGGGAATCTTTTCTGATTTGTAATAGCACCACTAGCAATCATTCGATCAAGGTCACTGACAGACTATAAAAACCGAGGTACGAGGTTATAGTTATAGTGTCTGTTTATACCCTACTCTGCAAGCAAGAAACAATAGATAGACTTTATGAGACAGATGAAGTACTCAGCTTTGGAACGAAGACTCGGTAGCTCCTTGGTCCATCTCTAGACCACTCGTGCTCGATGAGATAGACAAGGTAAGCTCAGATATTCAGATTAGATGGTGGTATACGAAGGCTCGTGGTTATGGAATCTTCGTAGTTTTCAAAACCAAGGGACCCCTTCCATGGACTCGAGGCGTCCGATTCAGTGGAAGAACTTAAAAGTTCAAAACGCAAGCCATGTACCATGAATAGTAGTATCTCACCAAACTTAGTCGGCGTTGCCCCCGTTTTCCTGCACTCGTCCAGTTCTTCGCGTCGGAGGGAAACCGCAAGACTAATTTCCCGAGGAAGGTAGTTTGGAACCAGCGCTGGTTCTGCCCAAGTAGAAAAGTCTTGTCTCAGTGATGAAACAACGTCGAAGTAATACCACTTCTGCAGCATCAATGATGTATCCCATAAGAGATCGAAACTTACGCGATAACGTTGTTCGGCAACGTGATCCATGAAAAATGACACGGGACTCCACTGGGCCATTATGTAGTCGTCCCAACGTCTTTGCCAAGCGAAACTGAATCCGAGACGGAATTTGAAAGCTTGAGTTTTCTTGTAAGATGGAGTCTATCAACAACTGAAGCGTGACCCGGAACTCTGTGGTCATGGACCGATACGACCGTTGTGTCATTGGTGAATGGGTATAACCGGCCTGATGATGCTTCCTTATATGCATTGTATACTCAATCAAAATGAAAGCTTACACACCTGACGCGCTGCCTCTTGCTCCATCGCCGCAAGACAGTCCATATACTGTCTATGTATCTCCACCATGCTATACCATTGATTGTGAGGAAGCAGCTCCACGACACCAAGAAGCTGGGTATGCCGAGCGTGAGGAGGGGTTTGTTTACAGTTATTATTACAGCACCCACCGCAATAAGCCAGTTTTGACACATTTCTTCCAGCGCCGTTTCCATTGTCTAGAAATTACCGTCAGAAAGACAACAGTAATGCCATCGGAACACAACACTTGCATCCATATTCTCTTGTACAAGTTGCGTATTCATGCATTTATTCAACTGCAGGTCGTTGAACGTGCTACAGATCGCGTCGTGCAAACCCAGCTGGAATGTTGCATTACCAGACTGTAGAAGCCGCAGGGAGCTCGATAGAAGAGGACTGTAAGCTTTTTATACGATATGTACAAGAGGGAGGTAGCGTACGAAGCAGGCCCATCGGAGTATCTTAGCACACGGACTGAGGATACGCTGTGCGGCGACGCCAAGACTAGTCTCGAGTGGGCATATGCCGCATCACGCAGGGTAGGATCATTGCCAAGCAGAGAAAGTAGTGCCTGCCTGCGAAACACATCCATATTGCGGACCATGGAGAGATCCCAACCACCAGGAATATCCGAAAAGCAGATGCCTGGCTTCGATCCCGGTAGCATGATGACGTCGAGAAGTACACCGCCAGCGATTCCGTCAGGGACAATGAAAGTGTCGCTGATGGAATGGATGTTCCCCACAATGGAGCCAAGTTGATCGAGGAGGTCATACATGGCAGCGATGTAACGTTCAGAGGTGCAATAATATTGGCCAGGTGGGGCTGGTTGGATGCCAAAGACTTGCAAGCCAGTCAAACTAGGAGCGCTGGAAAAGGATATATGTATCAGAGAATGGATGTGGTCAAAAAGGACAATTCTTGGAAAGGTCAATGAATGGTAACTCGAAACCGAAAACGGGTACGCACCTTGGCTCTCAGAGATCTTAGGGCCTAGAATTAACAAAGTATTCAAGTTTCAAACCAACGCTTGAGCAATGAATGTTCCAGCGCGCACCAGGGTAGTACCCCGGGGAAAATATTTCCTTGTGAATGCGATGAGTGAATGCGATGAAAATCGGAACGGGAGAGACGAATCATGGGCGATACCTGATAGGCCTCAGTATTGATGTCATCCGATCTGCTCTCTGGGGTATATGCGTCAATGGACGACCAAGAGTTCGTACAGGTTGCGGGTACGTACCCGTGTTTGTCATTGGATGGCCTGTCCGTAAATAAGGAAAGAATTCCAAAGGTAAAACGATTCGAGTACCGGAGCCTGAAATATATTCTCTCGAGGGACCGGAAGATGAGAGATCATCGCCCGCAGCTGTTTCAGGTTAGATGACTGCCGGCATAATCTGCAACGATATCACGTACCAACCGCCGCATCTCGGTGTCGGTCCTCCGTCGTACTTTGGAGGGCGGTGGGCCACTGTGTCATTGTGGGGAGGGAGAACAGGAAGAATCGTCAGTCTGACAGGGATCGATGGCGTTATATCGCTCACGATTTCCCCGCCGGGGTGCTGATGCTCTGGAGCGCCCAATGCTCCGGTACTGCTGCCGAGGTGGTCTGGTGATATGCGCTTGGTTGCACCTTCGACCAGATCAGGAGTGTCGCCTGAAAGTAACAGAGCGTGGACATATGAGCTATGGTCGTGAGCTGGAGCTCGTGAATGAAGAATCGCTGACAAGGGAAAGGCTAAGACACACCGCCTGCGTTAGCGGGCGGTGAAGAAGGTTCCAGGTGTCTCCCCACATAGGGCGACACCCGGCACCAAGTCCCTGCCATAAATCCACCGTTACGAATGAGATGTGAGGCATCGACCTCTGAAGATAGAGAAATCTGCAGTGCAATGGAACCCTTGGTCTGGAAATCGGCTGGACGACACAAAAGCGAGTAGCCCCTATTTCTCCGGATTCTCCACGCCACCCACGTCGCGCTTCAAAAGTTTTCATGTCGCATTTTGTTTTTGTATTTGCTCCAAAGGCCAGAAGAACGCTTAAATGCTGTCAAGGACCACGGATACAATGTCAATACGCCAACGTACCTGGATCAAGTGCTTCTGGATTAAGCTTCCCCTCCACTCCGACATAGTGGGTGCCAACGACGACACCTGCATCCAACAGTTTTCCAAATCTCTCTATTTCATCTCTCGTACAACGGTTTTGCTGTATCTTGACGTCCACCCATTGGATTGTAGAGTTTACCGGACTGTCCAGGCGCCTTTCCAGGGCGTCGAGCAGCGCGGCCGGACTGACAGGGCTGAATTGTAGTCGTTGGACCTTCGGAAGGAGTTCCCCGTTTGCAATACCATCAAGGGTACTCAACGATGGGGTAGCGTCGACCAGCGCCGCTACGGTAGCGGGGCACACGCTTAGCAGGTGACGCAAGTCACCGTCCGAGATGCAATCATCGCCTTCCCAATACTCACCGCCGTTGACGGCGAGTCGGAGGAGGGATGGAACTGAGAGTCAGTATGTCCCGGAGCTGGGCTGATTGTCTTGGATATTGGGCTCGAGGTCGGTGAGCGAGTTGAGCGCAATTCTGCTCAAGAAGCGGATTGTGCTGCCAAATACGCCGACGTCGATAGTCAGATCCCTGAGAGAAGGGAGAGACAGATCCCCGTCTGTGGCGTGGTCAACTCTGCCATCTACGAGCAACAAGGGGCCCGCATTCACTTCAATTAAATGAGGATGAGGTTGAAAGAAAGCCAACTCACCATGTCCATGGTTGTGCTCGTTTAGGACAAAGGATGCGACGCGCGGTTATGCCGCGCTCTGTTCCCAACCGCCTCAGTCAGTATCGATTTTTTCAGACGGCGTGCGGCACGTACTCTTCTGCGACGGACCAGCGGACACGGAGGCGAAGGCGGCTACAGGCGTCTGGATATCGGGCATGGTCGTGCTTGCACCGAGGGCCTTGCGCAGGCTCTCGCGAATCTGCGAGGCGGGGTTGCGTGACGCGCCGACGTAGACCTCGCCCTCCAGCATCGGGGAGCCCACCGCCGAGGGCGTGCGCGGGAGGCGTGCGCTGCTGCCGCTTGCGGTCGGGGTCGCGGCGGCAAAGGCGGGCTCTAGGGGCTCGCCCCGGAGAGCACGCACCTTTGCGAGGTCCGAGTCAAGGCGGGTGCGGGGTGCGGGAGACGAGGTCGATGATGCGCTGGGCGAGGGCGCATTTTTCGGCGGAGAGCTTGTCGATTTTGGCGTAGGCGGTGGATATTTTGCCGGATTTCGGGGACGGGGCGCGCGAGACGGCGGGAGAGGGCGAGACGCTGGTGAAAGAGGACGCGGAATTGGACACATTTAATGAGTGGTGGATGTACCGCGATGAGTCCCTGTCGATTTCCGCTTGTAGATCTAGCGTTATTTGATTGAGGCTAGCACGCACACCCAGGTCAAAGTCCACGGTGTCATTTGCGAGGCGTGTGGCGGGATCAGTAGGAAGGCCGCCAGCTTGATGATTCCGCTCTTCCTTCAAGCGATTGACATGGTGCTGGACACAGCCTTTACAGTAGGTCTTCCAGTGGCTGCTATTCTGTGGTACTGAGCTTTTGTCAAAGTAGTTCTGGCCCAGCGGATTAGAAGTCCATGCGCCGTCGCTGGCTATATTCGCGGGAGTGGAGACGTGGCAAATGTCAGATTTTTCAATCAGTGATTGATCGAGGATCGGTCGCTTCAATTCAAGCTGTCATTAGCGCACGGATTTCGGCCCGCACACTGCTCTAAGGCCTCTAAGGGTACCCAAAATCCTCCCAAAACTTCTAAGGCTTACTCTAAGGCACCTCTAAACCTTAGAGGAGTTAAGGCCTTAGCCCTTAGGGCCAACACTGGTTAGACCATTAGAACCTGATGGACAGGCTGCGGAGATGGCGGAGTTTGAAAAGGCTTCAGATGGATAGGCTTAATTTTATAAAGAGAGTGATAAAGAGGGTGAATCGGAAAGATGGCAGCATACCAACTGGGCTCCTTCTTCCCGTGTCTTACCGTAATGGCTCAGATAAGTACTGGATTTTCCGTTCAAATCGACACGTGGCGTGACACGTGACCGATTTCACCACGACACCGGCCGAAATTTGGCGTTGGAATTACTGTAGTATTACGACCGGAAGTTCACGCCATGTCACCCGTCACCACAAAAGTTCACGGTGTTCGGTGTTCAAACCTGACTGGTGAGTGTCACTGGGCTTGACAAAGTTCATTTTGGTAAATCACCCCGTCATAGGGATCCCCACCGTACCGTATACGGTTACGACCGTAAGAATTACGGGTATTTACGGGTCCTAACCGGCCGTAACCGTAACCGTATTCACTCTCTCATGGCCTTGTACGGTATGGTTACGGTTACGGTACGGTTATTACGGCCGTATACGGTCGTATAAATTGACATAAAATGTAATAAATCAACGAAGAATGGACCGTGCTGAGGTCCCGATGGCGTTGGGTGTAGATTTAGCCAGAACACTACACGGGTCTCCCGAACATTATGAGCTAGTGTAGAACGTGAATTCATCGACATAGGTGCAAGATATCCATGGTCCATACCTGCTTTAATGTGCTCACGAGCATACGGAGACATGAGCGGCTGAGCCACAGTTACCGGGTCTCGCACACTGGTCCTTTTTATATGTTTACAAATTCAATCATCGGCCGACAAAAAAAGCGCGTGAAATTGGGAGGCGCATGAGATCCTTGATGCGGCGCAGTTCGATGTCCGACAGTGTTGAACCCAAGTCGGTGCAATGGTCTAAGCTGAGAGCTTCAAGAGTCAATTACTTAAGTAAGAGTTTCCGCCGAAAGTCTTCATCAAGAACGTAGCAGGTAATGGTACTGGTTGAGGCCAAGGCAGCGGCCATCTTGACGCGTCACGGTCGTGGATGCGTCAGATGCGGTGAAAAAAGCACATGGTGGTCCGGCTTGATGTACGCGTCACCGGGCGTCATGCCGAATTGGCTCCAAAATCAAGTGAATTTACGGTCGTAAAAACCCGTATACGGCCGTATTTTTACGGGTCATTACGGTATACGGTACGGTTATCACCGTACCGTAAAAGGTCTCTCTGAGAGCCTGTACGGTACGGTACCGTAACCGTATAACCGTAACCGTATTACGGTGTTATACGGTTACGGTGGGGATCCCTACGGGCCCGTCATGGCCGGCAATCACCCCCAACGCACTCCAGAAAACCTATCCAAAGATGCATGGGGCTCAGGAAGCCAGAACGAATATTGCTGTTACAATTTGGGCTCATTCGGGGCTTGCTATAGGCCGCAATCACGGCCTATGGTGCGGGACGCCTAGCTGCCGCTACCCGAGATTAGTGGCCAAATTGGCCGGAGATTTTTTTTTTTTAAGTGTACCTCTGAGCAGCTTTCGCAATGCAAATTTGAATGGTATTATGTTGTGTCTCAAGAACGGGTCGGACACATGTACGGCTTGCGGGATTGCATTAAATATGCGAGTGATCTCTTACCCCAATTAGTTATTCACATGCAAATATCCCGGAGACTTTTGCATGGAGGTTTGACCAGTAAAGAAGGGCACACGACTGGCGTCATTTTGCGCCTATATAGAGCTTATACGGACCTGTTTTCAATATTTTACCCGCATGTGGCCAAATCGGCTGAATCTTTTTTTATAACTCGCTCAGTTTTGATTTAAATAAAAATCCCTCTTCCAATTGTTCTTCTATGTTCAAACGGAGCACTTTTGGAAGAGGGATAAGAAATCCGGTCGAACTTGAAGCCGCTATATTTCAAGCACGAGGTAGCGGCAGCTAGGCGGCCCGCCACCATTTTTTTTGCCCACTCGGTGGCCGTTCGGTGTCGAGTTCCTAACATTCAAGCAAGAGATGGTCACAGACAGAGCAATTTTGAATGTGGTGCTTTCGGTACTGGATGCTACTTTGGACCCAGACGATCTTCCAGGGGAATTTAAATAAAAATCCCTCTTCCAATTGTTCTTCTATGTTCAAACGGAGCACTTTGGAAGAGGGATAAGAAATCCGGTCGAACTTGAAGCCGCTATATTTCAAGCACGAGGTAGCGGCAGCTAGGCGGCCCGCACCATTTTTTTTGCCCACTCGGTGGCCGTTCGGTGTCGAGTTCCTAACATTCAAGCAAGAGATGGTCACAGACAGAGCAATTTTGAATGTGGTGCTTTCGGTACTGATGCTACTTTGGACCCAGACGATCTTCCAGGGGAAGACAGAAGCATCCTGCCCTTCCACCGCTGCTGCACGTTTCCAGGAGGCGATTGACCTCGGCTACATCATGCTCCCCTCGGGTACCAAGACGTACTGGTCTACACATGACACCATGCACCTCCTCGTCGACGACATCATCGCGCCGTACTTCGAAGCTACAAAACTCGAGCTCGGGCTACCGTCGTCGCAAATCTCCATTTGGAAGATTGACTGCTGGTCGGTACACAAGTCAAAAGAATTTCTTGCTTGGATGAAAAAGAATCACCCCACCATCATCGTCCTCTTCGTCCCGGGCGGCTGCACAGGTGTATGGCAACCGCTCGATGTCGGCGTCCAACGCATCCTCAAGCTGAGCATCAAACGCTCTGCTCACCGCGACCTTGTCAACGAAGCCCTCGATCAGATCAAGGCGGGCAAGGTGGCACACGAGATCCGGCTCGATACCACCCTCCCTACGCTGAGCGATAGGTCTGTTGGCTGGATTGTTCAAGCCATCCACAATCTCGACGACCCCGCCACAATCACCAAGGTCGGCATCGTCCTTTCAATTCTTTTATGTTATCTAATCACTACCTTTTTCATTAGGCCTTCGAGATGTGCCGCGTCGGAGAGTGGAACCTGTCCCAGGATTCACTCACATCCCCGGCAGCCCTTGCCGCATTGCGCGAACTCCGTACCACCCACCCCGCCCTTCACGCAGCCCTCAACCGGCCCGCGACCGTCCCCGAGGACGATGAGGAGGCGTTTACCGGGTCGGATCTGTACGATGACTGTGATGTTCCACTGAGCGTTGTCACCTACCTTCTCCGCTCTGGTGGTTCTCCCGCCGTCACAACTAACTTCAAGGTTACGGAGGATGGTGGAATCACTCGGGCGGGCGATGCGGAATTGCCTGATGCAGAGGAGGAGGAGGAGGAGGAGGAGACCTCTGACTCCGAGCCAGAAGTCCGTGGGGGGGGGGGGCAGCACAGGAAGATCGCCGCTCGTCGCTACCTGGGCCCCGCGTGGGAGGAACACTAATGTTTGCAATATTATTTTGTGTTTTCATCGGCTTTTTTTTGTGAAATTTAGACTAGCCCAAAATTCGTTTTTACACCCTCTGAGACCTCCGAAAATTGAAGTGTTCATTCCTCAGATGTCACCGTCACCACCTTCATTTTGTTCAGTTCACAGGCCTCTGTCACACGTCACCTGAACTTCCGGTCGTAATACTACAGTAGACTAAGTCTAATCAATTAGTCTGTGTTTTGATGGCAGGTTGCCATGGGCGGTCAAATCACGGAGATACATCAGTCACGTGACACACAAACAAGCTCGCGACAACGGCGACGCGCCTTTCGTATACACGCGTAGATGACTGTTATATGGCTGTTTTCACAGCTGTATTTCTTTTGGAACCTTCCTGGTGTCTATCCCTTCTATTTTTATACCCCCGAGGGCTTCACTTTGGTCCGAAAAATCTTGCTTGGAGTCCTGCCCACATTTGAGCCTCGGGAGTTTCGGTTTCGACAAAGCCAAAGCACGTGTACTTAGTACTGGTCCGCTTGCGGTGTCATCACAGGTAGCGAAAACAGGTATCCTGTTATGGCCCAGACTCGGAGGAGTCGACAGAGGGAGGGGGATATTGATCAGACCCTATTTAAAACTTTTCCCCACTCACTCCTAAAAAGGAAAGTTTGTCATTGGGTCTGACTACGGGAGACTATGTTGGAATGGCAAGAGCCGGAGATGTACAGAGTTGAAACCCGGATGCGAAAAAGACCCAGAAGCGAAAAATATGGGATTATAGGCTCAATTTTGAGGGTAGGTAACCCGATTCTTTTTTGTGGGAGCCTTATAGAGATTATGAACAATCCTACCAAAGCAAAAAGGCCCATACCAATCGTCGGCCAGCACAGAAAATTGCAAACATGCCAAAAACAGAAATGTGTGGCTGTGCCAGAAGTCCTGAGGAGAGAATTATTGTTGTTAGCACCCCATATATTCTACAGACCCAAAATCGTGTGTGGAAGGCCTTCAGCAGTTCCTCTCCCTCCTCATAGTTGCAGCTTGTCCTAAGTTACAATCGACCCCTGTGCATGACCCCATTTTTCGGATCGGGGCCCTCCACCAAAATGAGTGACAAAAATAACGGGCTCATGTTCCGCAACTACCCATTGTAAAAATCTGAAAGTATTTGTAGACACACTACAAGGTGATTGTATCATATCCGTCTGTTTCGTTTTACAAGCGTTCACATTGCCACCGAGAAATACGGAAGAACTTTATTTTTTTCACATCCGGGTTTCAACTCTGTATACTCGTGGCCGGATTAAGTAATTTCATGATGTCACCATGTCAAAACTTCCCCGCCAGAGCTTGGGCCTGAGTTTTGCCAGCTCTGAGAGCACCAATGACTCTATCCTTCCTGGAAGGGCTATGGCGATGATAGCGAGTTCGTGTGGGTGGCATATGGTGCGAAGAGAGAGAGAGAAGACGCGAATAAGCGCTGAGGAAGCTTCGAATCAACCTCGCGTGACCGTAAATCCGATGACATCATGCATTACTTAATCCGGCCACGAGTATAATATATGTTGAACCTGCAAACGATCTCTTCAGTCTTAAGAGAACGAGTTCATCAGCCTCTCCGAATATCAATTCCCTAATTGTCACTTCAAAAGAGTCCACTTGTATTGCCCTACTCCTGGGTAAAACAGCCTACTCTGAGCTCAACCGTCCACCGCCTAGAGGCGGGGGTCAGATTGACTCCTGTACCGTAAACTAACCTACACTTTATATTCAAAACGGTGAAGCATAAACAGAGATAACAAAACTAAATGATCAAACGGAACAACTCCGGACGGTAGATAGCCAATGGTGTTGGATGCATTCGCCACCGTGTATATAATGGCATCCCTCCGGAGATGTACTGTATGGTTTTCGGGTATGGTGCCATTATGGCGTGCTAGTTGCTAGGTCCCACAAGGTACCGTAGCGTACATCTTTGATCCTCTCTTCTGAACCACCGTACTTGGCCGAGGTCGGTTGAGGTTGGCCGAGGTTGGCCGAGGTTATCTCGGTCAGGTTGGGCGAGCCCCTGATCTCTGTCCCAGCGCCTCCAGCATCCCTGGCGCAGTCAGCCGGGCCTCTGCAGCGTTCCGAGCACTCCAGAAGATGTAGCAGGAACACGAGCCCGCCGAGGCAGGCCCCAAATAGATAGAGGTCGGAGGATAATGACGGGCCTCGCCCGTATCACCTTCCTATCTCTGTGCCACTTTCCTTTTAGCTCTCGCGGAACATATGTACCTCTCATCTTACTCCTCTGACAAAGAGGTAGAAGGGTCCTCCCCTGAATGGACTGATGAACACTATGATGGATTCCGAATTTTCCAGTCACGAAACCATACAAAAGAATGCGTTTTACACAAGATCTCATTTTCCCACGGTGTTTCAGTTTTTGGAGGTCAGAAAAAATGAAAAGTGCTTCAATACTATTATTCCCCTGGCCGTGGATAATTTGGACAACATCTAAAAGTGCTATAAATGCTTCCCCCAATCTTTGGCTTCAGGGAACGAAGGTAAAATTGGTGTCGGCTGCCCCTATCTAACACGTGACTGCTAATTCTACCAATATGGGAATTTGATGGCACCATTAGGATTTATTTCATTTTCTCTGTGACAAAAAAGCAAAATCTTCTTTGAAGGACTCAATTTCCGATAGAATCCTTTTGGTTTCCTGGGGCGGTGACTCCGGCGGACACCGGTGTCCAGGACTGTCGCATGCACGCGGTGATTTACTTAACTTAGCCGCTTGGCCCATCACTTTAATGTGGTCCCACGCCTTTTCAGGCATGCTGACTGAGGTCAATTCAGACTGGGCAAAAAATTCTCTCAGATCAGTAGAGCAGCTTCATACAGTAGTTCGCCGCGTGGATCTCCACGTTCAACGGGTGATAGCAGCAGCATCTCGTTTCTTCTCATTGACGGGAACCTTCCTAATATTAAGATTTGTTGATAAGAACAGCGAATATAAAAATACCTTAAAAGCAGAATGAGTAGTGCGGCCACCAGGGTACAGTTGGGCAGCAAAGGCTGCAGTAGGAATTACGAGCTTCCCGAGTGATCTGACCCTATCGCACAAAGTATTCACGAGCATAGTCTTTCCACGGCCAGCCTTTCCATCGACGAAGAGGCACAGTGGAGTGCCATTTAGTACTGCATGAAGCGCATAATCATAGATCTCTAATTGCCCTTGCTTTAAAATTGCCACAGCATCATCTGCCCGTTAAGAAAGGAGATCCGGATTGGCGCCCCAGCGTATGAGTTCGTGCTCGACTTCTCGAGAATGAGAGATTGGTTCGGGCAAGCCCGAAATCGCCGAGGTGTTTTCCATACTCTTCCAGCAGCTGCGATAGTTCTTCAAGAGCGGAGTTTAGTCCCATAGGAATGATATTGTTGGCACGGAGAAGGAAATCATAAGATAGCTCGTTCTGGAAGGTGTCCCACATTGTGATGGGACTGTCGACACAGTCATTAACGAGCAGATGCACGAAAAGCAATCGCAATTGACGAGGAGTTCGGAGGGTCTGTGCGGGCCTAAAGGGTCAAGATTCAAAGATGTCCCACCTGGAGCCACCACCGGGTCCGCTGCATTCAGGCTGGGTGGTGATTGGGACAACGACCGAAATAGGGATCGGGTCGAAGTTAAAGGCAATGAGGAGAGCCTGCAGAAACGTTAGAGTGAGTGAAAAAGTGCGATGCAAATGGCATGGAACCGACCTTGGTGTCGGGGTCGATCTCCAATCCCTCAGACGCAGAGGTGTTGAGAGCGGAGACCCTCAGGGACGTAGTTTGTCCTTCCGCTCTCTCTCTTTTACCTGCAGCTTAAAGGAGTGCCGTGGACGGGCCCCTTCTGGATAAGCTTCATAAGATGGGTGGTGAAGCTGGAGATTTTGTTGTGCAGCTGCTTCAAGGGTACTACCTGCATGTGGGTTGAGCAACAGAGAAAGACAAGTATCCCATTGGACTATTGACGACCCCATCGATGATACGCTTGTTGGTGCGGAAGTCGAAGGCGAGGTGGGGATAGCTGGCGAATAATATAAGCTTGAATAAAAGCTCCTAAGGTCAAACCACACTTCTGAGATGTATGGGTTGATGCGGATTGTACGAGAGTACGTGTCAGGCGCTTGGTTGTCAAATCTGGGAGGATAGACGTGAATGGAGCACCAGAGCAGTGGGTTGCGGCTAAGAACAGTGTAGCGTAGGCGCAAACGGCCTTTGCGCCTACGGCCACGGCTACTCCTGCACCAGTCGGTCGGCCACCGTATGGCGTCCCTTGATATCAGTAATCAGCACTTCGGAGGCGCGGGGTGGGAGCGGTGGTGGGAAGCGGAGGGGAAGGCAGCGCGCAGGCGGAAGGCGGCGCGCTGGGTGGGGGGGGCGGCGGCGGTGTCGAGGGATGAGCAACATGGTGGATGACGTTAGAAAGGGTTATATGAGAACCGGAAGATGCCGGCAAGCACAGCCGAACCACGGTTCTTGATTTGAATCGAACCGCGTAGTTCTCGCCTACCGTAGTCGGCGCGCAAGAGTTAAATATTCTGGACAAATTTTGTGGGTGCCAATGATGTCGGCTACCGAAATTCCAACATTTTATATTCGCAGGCGATTCCCGTAAGAATATTTGAGACCATTTGCCACAAACGCGTGCAGCAAACAATACACAAACAACGCGTTGATCTTGCTCTTACTAGCTCCCTTTGCCATATTTTCTCTTTCTCTCTTTAAGCCAGAAGGCCCCCGTGGCATGTTCAACAAAACCAAGTTTAATTAGTGATTTCAGACACACATTGCTGGAACAACGTCTACTATGTAAGTCTAGATTTATCCGCCTTCTCCGACTCAACTGCTCAAAGGTGACAAATTACCAGCCTTGATACCACTTCTCTTTGACTGGGACAGCATACATCCCCGCGCCAAAGACGATGTAGAAGAGGACGAGTAAGCTGCCTTCCAGCCATTCTACCAATCGTTAGTATCATGCATGTTGCAAAAGATGATTCAGGGTGTCTCTTACCGAATCGGTTATCTGAGGAAACAATCCAAACCAGAACGGAACTAATCCATAAGATTCCGTTGAGGATTGGATCGTATGGTAAGAACAGCATGGGAATCGGCGAGTGAATGGCGTGCAAGAGCATTGAAAGGAAGACCGCCAGTGGAATGAGGCCAAGCAAAATCTGGATGGAGGAGCCGAGAGGAATAGCAATGGCAAGATCGATTTTGCCAGCCTTCCCCTGCGTCACAGCCGTCAGGTGCTCCACGAGATTTCCGATGACAGGCTCCATGATCCCGTACAAGATCATCTCGGGGATTCCTGAGTTCAAGGAGAAGCTCTCCATGTTCTTCGTCATGAAATATCCGAGGACACCTGTGACAATAGCAGTGATAACAAGCTTGATAGCGTTCTTCCGGGACAGGGCCTTTTTTTCTGCCCTCTCTTTCGCCGCTGCTGCCGCCTCGGCTGCCTCTTCTTCTGGCAACTTCTTCGGGGTAGGCGAATCCAGTGAAGAGAGATCTTGAGACCTCTTCGGGACCGTCAGGGTGCCGCTTGTTGTCGCGATGGCCTGCCTTTCCGATACATCGTTTGTGGTGGTGCCGAGGAGGCCCTCGGCTGCCGTGCCCGTCGACGGCGGCCGACGCGAGTTCCTTGACGCGCTGGAGCCACGACGTGATACAGCTGGTTTTAGGTCTATTTCAGTCGTCCTTATATTGTAACGTTCGGCGTGGGTGACGTATGAGTAGTAGCAGAAGAGACCGTATGAGGTGAGCATGACTATTCCCCGGTCACTGTCACAATCTTAAGGAACAAATCGTAGTTGGTGGTGCCCTCGAGCATGCAAGCGATCCCTGAATAGAGAAAGAGCATGGAGGTGCCGTAGAGGATGGTGTTTATCTGGGCTCCCGTAGAGGTAGGGTTGCCTAGCAGCGCATATCGCGACCGTGAGGGTTCGTCGCCTGTGAATTTCTCCTTCGATCCGCCACCAATCCAAACCGACATTCCGAAGACGAGAAGTTGGTTCCCAAAAATGCTGAAGATGAGGGGTATCTGAACTATCTTGATCAGGCCTTGTAAAATGGCCACAAACATAACAATCAGTTCGACAGCGTTTCTGTACGAGAAGTTAGATACCGGAGGCACAGTCAAGTCCCATGAAAAATAAACCCTCACCCTGCAGTAATATTGAGTGCTGCTCCGATAGAATCACCAGAGTTATCCGCCACTCCCTCGGTGGACCAGTTGATGATCGGTGCAAGCAAGAGCATGGCGAATAAGAGCAATGAAAAAGTGATAACCATAGCTGTCTTCGGCGCAGCAAAAGGGACTTTCGCCTCTTGCATGACCGCTAAGATCATTGCAATCATGACCGGTCCAGATGCAAGTAGTGCGTGGTGCTCTTCGTAAGTTGTGGCAACTACCGCTACGGCACTCCAAATCCTGGCGAGGAATGGATATATCCACCGCTTCAAAAACTCCTTCGCCCTGCCATCCTTCGGCTCTTCCGCCATCTCAGTCGGGGGAAGGGTCCACTCGCCGCACCGAGGGGCGGTTTGTGGAATGGGTAATCCGTGGCTAGACATGATGAATGGTCGGATGACTCGGAAGCAATTGATCTGGGTTTGGGTGAATGGAAGTGGGAGAGGAAGATCTGGGGTGGAAAAAATGGCGGAGGTCTAGTTTTATGTGCAGCGGGGCTGTGTCGCGGGGCTGTGGGATTGAGGTCCCAGGCGGTCAGGTGTATTACATACATATAGGGCTGTACAGCTGATCTTGACCGATCTCCGCCTCATTATCAAAAACCATCGATTGTCTTGATGCTAGAAATCGGGGCCAACCAATAATTTGAAGCAAAATCTGGAGAGCTCAAAGAATGTGGGATCTGCTGTTCGATCCCTCACAATTTATGATGCCCAATGCATGGGCGGCATAATCCGATTTAAATTTTTTCGTGTACATGGGCAGAAATGTTTAAAATGATCTGATGAAACGAGGGAAGACTGCTTTGGCCGAGCCGATTATTTTTACTTGGGGTGCCGTGCATGGACAAACTTTTTCCTGTGTAACAGCTTTTCATTCTTCCATTTCGTACAGCTTCATTGCAACGGCTTCTTGTTCTTCCATTCTGTATGGCTTGTTACATCACTCCATTTGCGCCCTCAGTTATATACTGGACGGACTGACTTATGTCGCCAGTTCAGGTGATCATCGAAAGGCTCGACTTCTTCTTGGTCAAATTCCGTGAAATTTGGCGAGGAGAGTCCCCAGGAGCCAAGGTATCATCTATGAACCTAGCAAGATCTGTAAAATTTGTCATAGAATCAGAATGGAATAATTTTCCTAGTTTGGATGATCATCAAAATGCTCAACTTCTTCGGGGCTTCACCAGGAGCCTTCCCCTTTGAATCGCAATGCAATTCGATTGTTTATTTTGAATGGGGACTCGAGGCGACATGCTTATGGTGCGGGTCACTTAGATGCCATGTATTCGTAACAACGGATATTACTGGTCCAAAGAAAAACTGTTTTCTTATCCCTGGTCGGATCACTCGGAAGCTATTCTGGGTTTGGCTGACTTAACTTGCCGGTTTCATGTGCAGCGGGGCTGTGCGATGCTGTGGTCCCAGGCAGTCAGGAGGACAGTTTCCCACACGTCATTCTCGCGACGCCCACAGCACCTACTTACCCCGCAGCTCAGCTGATTAACCGTTCTTTGAGCAAATGGCTCCTCGGCTGTGCTATTCCCCCATATATACATCTCCTTTTGTTTTTTGTCTCCTCTTGCTTTCCGTCCATGCTTTTCAACACTGCCCTCTGGATTTGCCGTCAAACAGCTGACCTTTTCTTGAAAGGACGCAGCGCCGGATCGTAGCCCACGGCAGCATGATTTTAATCGGTAGCGGCGGCAAGCGCCGATCCCCTACTCTGATCCCCTGAGAATGCCGAAATATGATTAATGTTTGTTCCTCTCGACTCTTCAAAATTCCTCGTGGAATTTCATCGCCAGCCGTTGGATGATGTGTTCAATTTTGACTTGGCTGTGATTTCCTTTTACGGTCTGATCCTAAGACCTGCCCAGAAGGACGAGTTCTGGATCCCAACCGGTAGAGAACCACTAAATATCTTTCATGGAGGTTCCTTTCAACACTCCAAATTCCTCGTGGAATTTCGTCGCGGCTGTTGGATGATATGTCGACTTTGACTTGGCTGTGATTGCCTTTCATGGTCCGATCCTAATGCCTGCCCAGAAACATGAGTTCTGGATCCCAACAGGTAGAGAATCACTAAGTATCATTCATGGATGTACCTTTCACCTCTTGAATTTCTTTATAGAATTTTATCGCAGCGATTGAATGATATGCTTGATTTTGATCCGACTCCATCACCTCTTGTGGTCAAATACTGATGGCTTCTCAGAAACATCGGTTCTGGGTCCCAACCGGTAGCGAATGCCTAAATATGATTAATGTTTGTTCCTCTTGACTCTCCAAATTCCTTGTGGAATTTCATCGCGGCTGTTGGATGATATGTCGATTTCGACTTGGCTGTGATTTTTCTTTTACGATCTGATCCTAAGACCTGCCCAGAAAGACAAGTTCTGGATCCCAACCGATAGAGAACCACTAAATACCTCTCATGGAGGTTCCTTTCAACTCTCAAAATTCCTTGTGGAATTTCATCGCGGCCCGTTGAATGATATGTTCGATTTTGACTTGGCTGTGATTTCCTTTACGGTCCGATTTTAAGACCTGCCCAGAAAGACGAGTTCTGGATCCCAACTGGTAAAGAACCACTAAATATCTTTTTGTGGAGGTTTCCTTTCAACTCTCCAAATTCCTTGTGAAATTTCATCGCGGCCGTTGGATGATATTTTCGATTTTGACTTGGCTGTGATTTTCTTTTACGGTCTGATCCTAAGACCTGCCCAGAAAGACAAGTTTCTGGATCCCAACCGGTAGAGAACCACTAAATATCTTTCATGGAGGTCCTTTCCGCTCTCCAAATTCCTCATGGAATTTCATCGCGGCCGTTGGATGATATGTCGATTTTGACTTGGCTGTGATTGCCTTTTACAGTCCGATCCTAATGCCTGCCCAGAAACATGAGTTCTGGATCCCAACCGGTAGAGTATAACTAAATATCATTCATGGATGATCCTTTCGACCCTTGAATTTCCTCATAGAAATTTATTGCGGCCGTTGGATGATACTATATTTGGCTTTGGAGTGAAAAAATCCTCTAGAAGTGAAAAATTGCATCCCTTCGACTCAGTTTTGTCTAATTGTCTTCGGAGTGGCGCAAATGAAACCGACAGATGTATGGATGTAGGCTATGCAAAAAACTTGAGAGTAAACGGGTGAGTATTGGGCGAGATCCTGCCCAGAGCATCAGATGATCTACACATGTGACTGATGTCGGCGAAACCTCGCGTATATGGGTTGGCAGAGGATTATAGTTCAGCCCCACAGAACCCCTTCTCTGTAAACAGAGTAGGGGAATGTCGTGTGAATGACTCAACGGCTCGGAGCTCAAATATCAAACAAGACCCGCCTCCGCTTCGCTCCGGAATCTGAGTGTCGTAACAAAACATGATAGACATACTTCATAACAGTCGAACGTTATGTTCATTGAATTCAGACAATCATGAATTGAATATCGGAATAGAACACAAATCACTTATTGCGAAACCAACAATAAATCTGCACGTACTTCAGTCTGCGTACTTCAAGAGAGTGACATTTGCTTCCCGCCCTTGAAGCACTGTGGTAGAATGGTTATCACCGATCACGGCAGGCCGTTCAGTACACTCACGGCGCGAAAACGATATGAATTGAAACACTAAACCAAGACAGCAGCAGGAGAAGAGCAATTTCCATTGGACATTCAAAGCATTGCTTCGTGAGTTGCCGTTATTCCGAGGGGATGGATCAGAAGAGCCAGAAATATTTGCGAGCGGGAAATGATGGTCACCGCAGGCAACTCCGATGAACGGAGCAGCTTTAGACGACTGGTTTGGCGGAAAAATCGTCACTATCCCAGTGAGAGCCAACCGAGCAGAGAAGTTTGATACAACCCAGAGTAGCCAGGATCCTTGAGCAACGGCGAGTTCTGAAGACCCAAGATATCACATGTTCCAGAAGAATCGTCCAGGATAAGACTCAGGATAATAATTATGCTCAGCAGGATTTATGCCGGGAGAGAACTGGGAGAAAGATTGCCAGTCCGAAAGAAGGTAAATGGGGCCTTTATGTCTTGAGGATCTTCCGGGACTACGTGGCCTCTCGGCCTAATAAAAATCGGATTGGGCTGCGCCGTAGGCAAATGCAACTGCGATCAAATACAGCCTGTCAAGAAGACACTGCGCGCAGGTCAGCTGTTCAGCCGCATGGGATATCTGAGTGTGGAATTGAACTGCGCAGAAGCCGTTGGGCGTCGAGGATGGAGGGCGACGAGAGAGCAGGAGGAAAGGGGATAGGATAGATGGAGATGAGAGCAAAGAGATACAAAGAATTGCGAAGGTAATCATTAAAAAACAGTTAATGTTTCGGTGATACGGCTACAGTCAGAATTTTGCGTAGGAATGGCCGCGGCACAGTAAGAACATTGTTGTGAGAAACTGCGGTGGTCTGCGGATTGATTAACCGATGGTCAGCTGAAGAAAACCTATCCAGTCGAACCGGAATGGGGATGGCACACCAATGGGGCAAGCCAACACGACATGCAGGAGAAGAGGAGAGGTAAAACAAATGGAGATAATGCTGCATGGAGCAATTGCAAGTGGTTGAACACGAGACGGACCGCAGTGGCCAGAAAACACAGCAAAAGGCCGTCTGAATGGAGTTAAAATAGAGAGGATGCGCAGAGGAGGAGGAAAAGAGCAAGAATATATGGGGAAATAGCACAGCCGAGGAGCCATTGCTTAAAGAACGGTTAATTTTAATGATCATATCAGATTATTTATTATCATGTGAGTGATTTCGGGAACGACTCAACGGCATGGGAGGTCAAATATCAATTTTTGATGAACAGATCAGATGACATTATCATGTGAGTGATTTCGGACAAACCTCGGGACTGTTGCTTGCGGACGGTTGCCAGTTCCAGCCCCACAGAACCCTTCTCTGTAAACAGAGTAGGGGATCATACGGCCGAGAGGCCCACGTATTCCCCCGGCAGTGTCATATTAATTAACCGTTCTTTAACGATTACCTCGGGCGTGTCATTGTACATGTTTGCACTTTTCTCCATTTACTCCATGTCCTTTCCTCTTCCTCTCCTATTCAGCCAAGTTTTACAGCTGTACTTCTACTTTCGTACCTCTGGGGCTTTTCAATGCTGTTCAGGAACCCCATGCAGCTGAACAGCTGATAGCGCGCAGTCAACGCGCAGTTTTGTCGGTGACAGGCTACAGACTGGGGGAGTTGGTGGTCGTTGACCGCAGTCGGTACTTGGGCCCAAGTGATTCTTATGGGGCCGGGAGGCCAAGTACTCCTCAACGATAAAAGGAGAGTACCACACGCAATCTTTCACCGATTTCTCTTCTGCCCGAATCTATGGTGGAGCTTCCCCCCCGCGAACAATTCTTGCCCTGGTTTCTCACCGTCTTGGTTGCTCTGCTCTGGATCCCCGGTTCAGTTGATCTGCTTTTCTGGCACCGCAACAAGCTGTCCCATTTCTGCTACTTCAGTGATGTCGTTCTCGGGCTATATTTTTTCTTGCCCTCTTTCTCCGTACCACATTTCTCACTATCCCAGCTGTGTGCGAATTCGGTTGCCTCTCCGCTATCTTGATCAAGTGTAACATCTCTTCCGGATTTCGGGTGGGGATCAATAGCAGCGCAAGTATTATTGCTTGCTTCGATGTGGACATCAACACGGAAAACATCCTCCATAACCTCAGACACCCGCACAGTCAACCGACACCATCCTGATGGTTACATGCTTCGATCTGGATCATTTTCTGCACTGCTCAGCACGTTTTTCCGCGGTTGACCACCAACATCGTTGAAACCTTGGAAGAATTGTGGAAAGACCCACACATTTGGGCAGGCATCAGGTTTGAAAGCCTTGCATCGTTGTCAGAAGTCCACACTGGTTTTCGTAATTCTTCGTGGAGCACAATCAGGTTTTGCTCGTGAGGTGCATTTGCTGCATTACACCTGATGTCACAATAAATAGTTTACTTCTTTTTTGGCATACCGGAGCGAAGCGGCGGCACGTCTTGTCCATATTATATACATTCTGCAGCGGGGTGAAGATTCTGTTTGGGCGCGGTCCTGCGGTACGGCTGGCAGACGGGTAGGCCCTGCAGGGTGGTCCACACGTCGTCGACTCCTTTGTGCTCAGACTCGTTACCAGTCTGCCTACGATGGGCAAACCTATGGGCAAAGTGTTCGCCACATTTTTTGCTTATTATAGGTAGACTGGTAATGAGTCTACTTTGTGCTGCCCTGAGCAGCGGGTCGCGGACGCTCACTTCAACCAACGAGGTACGAGCATCTGGTTGAAGCGTTTGTCTACGAGTGGACGCTCACCGTCCTATGCGGCTTCTTCTTGCGACCGCTGACGTTCCGCGTGCTCGTTGAGCAACGCGGGGACGCACTCATCCAGAATCGAACTTGCAGATGAGCCGTGCGCACACAGTCAGCCACGGCTGGATGTGCTTGGTACCGGGAACAGATCGCCGATGGCGGCGAGCACCTAGAACAGCAGATGAGCAAGCTGTAGAGATGCCGGCTGACAAAAGGCGCGCGCACCTTCTTCACGAGGTGCGACGCGGCGCGCCAGCAGTCCTTCTCAGGCAGGTCTTTCCGGTCCTTGAGCTGCGTCTTGACCTGGTCGCGCGCGACGAACGTCGGGTCGTACACCGTCGCCATCACCGTCTGCTTCACAACTCTACGCGCGGCCTTCCCCTTGAGCAGCACCGCGCACTTGTCCCTGCGACAAAACTCTTGGATACCTTCCCGGAATTCCATGCTATGCGTCGACGACGGCCTCGTTTTCACTGATGAGCAGAGGTTCATTCCGAGATCATATCACCTTTGAATGATCCAACACATGTCAGTTTGGGCGGTGTAGGCTGGAAATTTGTTTTAAACAAATTTCCCTGCCCGAACCTTTGTCTCCCAGTGACTTGTGAAGCTTCTCTTGTGGTTTACCCAATGTGTGCCATCGGAGTGGCACAACTTGCGACAGTGTGGGATTGACGGCTGGACTAGTGCTGGCCAAATATGATATAAATACGGAAATTTGCGTATCGTATTCATATCCATATCATATTCACTGGCCCAGCCCCGTATCATATTGTTAGTGTATCGTATTCATATTTATTCAACTGAATATGAATCTATTTGAATATATCTAATATCGCCTACTCGTCGTGAGTGTTGATGAAATCCATGTAGTTTATGCCGTCGCCGAGCCCGGATTTGAGCCATTCTTTGGTTACAATATCGACACATGCGGTCTCAGCAGTCATTGACGAACGCAAATCGGTCAATGTGTGTTTTACACTTGAGAAGAGGCACTCAACGGAGACGCTCACACCGGGGATGGCGAGAATATCTCGCGTAACGCGTGCCATGTATTTGAGAGTGCCTTGGTTTTGCTTACATAGAAATCAGTACGATGTGTACTTTAAGAGCTGAAAATTTACCTTCCACCAGCCGAGTGGGTCGTCGAAGTCTTTCGCCACAGGAGAAATGTTGCCGAAGTAGAGGTCAACTTCGTCTCGTCCATCACCGGGAACAGATGCCGAAACCTCTGGCTCGTCTTGCAGGGCCATCAGCTTCCCCAACCAAGGTAGCGTAATGCGCGGCCCAGGCATGCGCCAAGATCAGGCCTTGTTTTCCGCGGCAAACGAGACTGGCCACTCTAATGGGCAGGATTGTTGGGGCTGATTTCGAATACGTGTTCCCATTCATTATTGAATATATGGTACGCGCCTTCGGAACTTGACGGGAAGATAGCCTTCGGATCTTTATCACTGGGCCATGGGTTGTCGATGGCGGTGATCAGCTCGTCCAGGCCTTCTTCCAGCGAGGGGCTCGAGTTGCCCAACAAAGCCATTTTTTTGACGTTCCATGCACGTCAGAATTGGAAGAAGCTCAAGATTGATGCAGATTCGGGGTCCGCTACTATACATATCACTGATCCGCTGTCCTGATGGCCGAAAATCGGGCTTTTCGTTGGGCCAAAAATCGAATTTCTGGTGGTCTCAGATATATTTAATACGCCCAAGCCATATTATATTCTATTCATACTGTATTGTATTCATATTCAGCCATATTCATATTCAGAGAGAAGCTCCGAGGCCGTATTATATTCATATTTATTTGAATATATTCAAAAAATATTTTTCGTATCATATTTTTGGCCAGCACTATGCTGGACGCACAGATGTGAACATGACATTTCCACCACGAATGTTAATCTTTCTGCGTGGGGTACTGTTAGCGGTATATCTCTCATACATACTTTCTTTCATCCCGTCATCTCAACATCCTGTCCTTCACATTTTACGAAACCTTCACAGTCAGTTACATCTTGGCTTTAGCTCTGTAACTGAGGGGTGTGTATACCTATTATATTGACCTACTTACTTTGCTGATAATCCTGACTAAGCTAACAGGTACTTTAATAAGAGAGTTGGTTACCAGAACCTCTATATAATCAAGTTAGTTTACCTTGAACAATCTGTCCGAGAGCGGGAGGCTTTTAAGACGAGCCGGGAATATCAACCAGCTGCTGATTGCTTCTAGTCCGAGAAGTAAGCGCGTGGTGTTACAACTAAGAACTAGCTTGACGAGATACCAAAGGCAGCGCGAGGCTTGACTTAGGCTCACACAAGATTTAAGGATAAAATCTAAGTAGATGTAGGAGGTAAGAATGAGCTGTCGTCACATGAGAGGACGACTCCCTTTTGTATCTACCTAGCTATAATAGAATGTAGTAGAATGTTAACGAAGATGATAGAATCTTCGTTAAATTTCCGTTTATGGAATCAAACTTGAGTCATTCGGGTGCGAGAAGACTCACCGGGTCGTTCAGGCTAGTATCCATCACAGCCAGTTGCAATATGCATTCTGAAAACATGACTCTCATTGTAGTTTGGCAATGCAGCGTGCATGGATCACGAATCGGAGACACAAGTAAGTTGACGGCGCCGGTTTTTAAGTCCGCAAGAGCGCGGTGGGCCGCTTCGCAGGCAATGGGGTCATGCGGTTGAAAATGTAGCTGCAGAAAAATCAACATCTCAACAATTTTCGGTACATCAGTTAGGGTGGCTAAAATTAGTCAATGCAAATTACACATCGGCCCAATTTACATGTAAATTACAGGGTAAACTATGTATTGTACCGACGTAGACATAGTCGGCATTAACATCGGCTTTTGCCGGTGAACAGTCGACGCGAAGTCCACAGTGAACTGCAAGCGAATGTTGAAGATTCTTTGATCCGATGGCTACAGCTGTCAATGTATGTGCACATGTTTGGCGATGCCATTCAACGACAGCACGCCGGTGGAAATGTCATTTCCAATGAGTGGCACAAACTAGTGCAAAGCAAAGGAGAGATACCCAGACACAGGGAAAGCCTAGGTAAGCGCAAATTAGCAGTGTAAGTTCGGACGGGGTGAGTCTACCAAGAGAGACGGAGGTAGACGGAGGTAGCCAAAGGTAGCCAAAGGCTCCTGAATTAAACCCACTGTGCAAGTTTCTGAATCTACATGAGGTATATTATGAGCAGAGGGACTCAGTCCACGCTTTGCGCAAGCATTTGGCCAACTACTTGACAAAACTTAGACATGGCAAACGTGTTGAGCATGAGCTGACCCGAAAGCAGGTACAAAGGAATGCAAGGTAAAGCGAACACCGCAGACTCTGTCTGGAATGGCCGCAGCTGGTTCCCAATTCCTTGAAAAAGCCTTGTTGTCGCAGTTTAATCTTCAAATTTAAAACCCCTGCCTCTCCACATTTGTGCGCGGCAGTTGCGGGTGCAAATGTTACCTCGAAGATAAAAAAAAACTTGACATGGATGCGTTCGATTGGGATCTTCTCAGACGTCCGGACCAGCGTGGCGATGATGAATTATCCGACGCTGAGGCTGATGACGATGAAACTTCTCCTGCTCCTGTCCCATGGTTGGATCCTGACTGTCCGGAGCCGCCCATGCCGATGGCCATCACGCCATATAACAGTCTCCTCATTGATCCTTCGAGTCTTGAATTGGACTTGGAATCCAATTCACCTATGCTTGCAACCTGCCCTCAATGCTATGCCGATCTCAAAGCGGGGCGTGTGCCGAGAAGAGCTATGACAAATTACAGTCATCTAGGACCAGTTCAGGAAGAGCTGCGGGGACTTACATTTGTCGAGGAGGCCATGATTGCGCTGTGCCGCGCGAAATGCTGGGTGATACAATTACGGGAAGTCGATGATTCCGGTGAAACAAAAGAAGGTGGTGGAGGTCCCGCAACTCAACGTGGAGTGAAGGGCCATATCATTGTCTATCCAAACCGACCTTCTGCAATTGTCACTTCGCTGCCTCCTTCCATTGATGACGTGATTACCCCCATCTGCGTCATTTTCGTAGGACCTAAATCACCTACGCAGGAGTGGCTCCAGAAGAAAGCAACACCTCTCATTTGTTCGTAAGGAAAAAGTATTGAAGGCTCTTGAATGGGTTAAAATCCACAATCCGCTGTACAAAAACATCCCCATCAATCGGGAAGTCTTCAAAGATCACCAGGACGGGACCATCCTCCCGTTTCGAATTCAACATGTCGTACCATCGCCTGGAATTGATGCTACGGTTTCTGACTATGTTCCATCTGGGCAAGCTGAAACCGGGTCCCACACCCACCGGTGGGGATATCGACCTCACTGAGATCCTTCGCCCGCCCCCTTCCACTGTACCATTCCAGAGCGTGTTGTAGCCGATGCTGACGTCCATGCCCCTTCTCAGTGCTGAAGGCGACTGCTTGGAGCATACGAAGCAACCTGGAAGTGATTATATTGAACTCCCGCATGCCAAAGATCCAGTAAACGAATTCAATGACCCGCTACTCTATTGTTTCCCTATGGCATCGGAGGTTTTGAAGACAAACGGCGCCAGACCAAGTTGTCATTTAAAACTCATGTCAAGCACCTGTTCAACCTAGCTGAGACTCTCCGAAGATGTTCTGTATCCTCCTGACGACTGAAAATGTTCGTACAATTTATCCACTTTTTTGCCTGCATTTCCTTGTCGGGCACGCTACACGGGATGAGTAAGCTCTTTAGGATAGGCTGGGGGACTTTGCCATGGAACACCCGGTGTCGAAGCAATCCGAAGATGATTGTCTGCATGAGCCGTCATGTATCTATATCTCCCGCTACAGATCTACTTTATATACTCCCCCCGGCGGCCCTTGCAAGCAGAGCGCAATTACAAGGCGATTCCAACCTGAAAGTGTTCTTTTATGACCTTGAAAGACGACTTACATATCGAATGGTTCAAAAATGCCTTGAGAGGCAAGTTCACGTTTTCCGACATTCTGATTCAACTGAGGAAAATTGCTGATATATTTTATTTCGAGCATAATTTCAACTACGCATTGCAGCCGGCGCCGACGTTTTGCATGTGTTGATCGCATCATAGTATTCTGATGTGCCATCAGAAAAGGCCAAATATAAAAATGTGTATTTTTTAGCCTGATAAATGATTTTTTTGGAGAAAATCTAAATCACCCAAATTGTAGCCCGAGATGTACTAAGCAGCTTGCCAAGTTGAATCATGCAAAAATAGCCAGGCAATAACTCGCTACAGGGATGACGTGTCAAATGTAGGGCTGCCTGTGCATGGATACCGCTGTCCATTTTGCGACCCTTGCCTTCAAGCTGAAACTACAATCGCTACCTATCCAAAAAATTCACAAACTCACATCGTCTTCCACGGTCTGCAGAGAACAGTCAAGGATATCTTTTCGGCGCTTCCCAACACCGTCGACATCACACTCAAGCAGGGCCTCGTCGACGCTCACACCAAATTAAGCGACTACTATTATAAATTTGACCCATCTCCGTAGCGGCGCGTAAGTGATTCTTCGTGAATGAGATTGAGTTTTGCTCATTAGTCCTCTCGCAGTCATTGACCCTCGCATCAACTATTTTACCATCAATTACGGCCGTACTTACGGTAACTTGGGCGCGGATCAATACCGCTCTTCTTATCGTCTCATATCGCCGCTGGCTCAGTGACCGCTTTACGCAATCGACGCTATGATTCATACAACATAAATCGCACGCTGAGCTTGTTTCGGATAGCTGCAACCCCTCTTCATGGCTGACTCCCCATTGAACTCTGTCTCCTAGGAGAGTCGGCTCATGCGAGATGGAACATGTAACACATTCAGAAGGAGTATAAAAAACAATTTTCTACGGTATCCTGATTCCTGAACACCGCTGCCATAGGACAATAATTTATTTGGTGGTAGCTGCTTTTATTAAGGAGTAGGTGACTCGAATGGTGGAATACTAAGAGCCTGAAATAATGATGTAGTTGAACTCAAGTTGAACTTGAACCAATGATGAACAGTTGAAGTTGGCACATCGACCGTAATTTATTTGAATGCAGAACAAAAAATTCCACCATTCGGTGGCAGCAAACTGAACATCGGGAACTCGAGACAGTGTGTTTTTTTGTTTAACACTGGGTTCTGGAGAATGCTTTCCCATCTTGGTCCAGAACGTTCTGAGCTTATCCTCCACCGTTGAGCTTGCATCGGGCTTCCATTAGTGCAACCCTTGACTTGGAAAGGCCATTTTTTCTCACCATGAATTTCTTTGAAACACTGTCTATTGCCCAAGCCCAGAATATTGATCCCTTCCAAAAAACGGGACCAATATGTCCGAAACCCGCAGCGGGGCCGGAAAATGACTGGCAGAGCTGAACGCACACAGGGGAAACCACAGCTAGATACATCTGCCCACACAACAGATACTGGCCATCGTTCATTGTACATTTTAGATATTTTGTACAGATATAACATCTTCGTCTTTTCTGTGCATGTCTTCCACCACTAAATTCGAATAAATTAAAGCGGCTTGCACAAACCATAGGCCGTTATGAAACAGCTGATTCCGCTACCCAGCAGGCAATGTTGGAGGCTGTGGAAGCCGGATCCCAGCCTATGGAAGCTGGACACGACAGTGCTCACACGGCTGACGTCGAAGGAAATTCCAGGGGAGCAGAGGGAGATGCGGGGGATATGCCAGAGCTGGTTGAGCACTTTGAGTAATACCTAGTGAGCCACCGAGTCGACTTCGGCACTGTATGGTTTTAAGTTTTGATCGGAACCGGTGTTTGCCGGTTAAGGGTTAATAAGGGTTTCAGGCGGCGGCGAGAACAATAATAAAAATGTGAATGAATATTGGGAGGCTAAGGAGACAGCTTATACAGTACAAGAGGCTCCCCAGTGTTTCATTCACCAAAAATGCTCTCCATAATTCATTGCCCCACTGTTTTGAGTTGGTTTTTGAGATCGGTTCACAGAAATATGCTCTTTCACAGCTCTTGCAGGCCCACCACATTCATGTCAGCCCTGTAGAGACAGATGGCCAAGGTTTCCATTGGTATCCAATTTTTCGTAGGGACCAGGGAGGATAAAACACTGTCAAATTCACATTCCAGTTGAATTCAACATAACTTCCCATTTCAGTATCCGTGTCACATGCACGATTCGCGTCCAGATCATATCATAAACAGTGCCAAACTTTGGTTGAAATGAGCGTCCCTATCGGTTTTTGAAGTGGTTAAAACATGGTGTGCCATTATATGAGATAGTATACATCCATTGTGTATTACCTACCTCAAAATATTGCCCGGACTGGGAAAAAAGATGCAAATTAGGAAAGTAGCAAACATGTACAATGTGATTCGAGGGATCTGCTTAATATACGAGTAATCTGTCATGTTTAAAACGGACCTGCGCTGCCCCCCATGTAAGTAATTTACGAGAATGTGATCTTTCACTGACCCAGGCCACTTTCAATATTCAGTCACTTGGATGATCTCGCAATTATGCTTGCAATTATTACCGCCCGCGTTGCCCTAGGCTCTTGCCGGCAGCCGCAGGTGACACTTTGTTTTCTACTTGCACTCCCGCAAGAATTTAGGACTATTCCAGCATTATTTTCCTCCAGGTTCAAGAGTAGTCTACGAGGGAGCCAAGTAGCAGATGATCTCCATTTGCTGTACATCCACGGTAGGCGAGAAGAGGCAAATAGGAGGCAGCCGGAGACAGGCCGAAGATATGCGTGATCCAATTGAAGATCCGACAATGATTGGAGCTTGCCGCTCCTTGTGCCGCCGTTGCCGCCGCTGTCCGATTCGCGCCGTTCTCATTTCCCAAATGCTCTCCCAAAGGCAGGGCTGTGATGGTTCGGATCAATCAGCGATGGGATATGTTTGAACATTGCTTAAAGAGACCGAGTAAACAGAGTGAACGGTCCTAAAAAATTATCAGCTTGAGGAACAGTTATTGTGAGACCAGTACCGGCCTGCGTGCTCCACCACCACTTGCCCGTGTGCATGTTGTGGTACATTCGGATCTTCTTGCCCTTGTCGACGTAGTGCTTCTCAGGAACAACAAACAGGTACGGCGCGAAATCGGCGTCACCCCAGAGCGGCCGAACACATTCCAAAATGTCCCGGGAGTACAAATGAAAGACTTCGCCATTTACGACGACTTCAGATCTCGTGAACTTCGTACGTCCCGGGGGTTTCTCGTCGATGATTTTATTGAGCTGGACAGATGTTCCATACGATAAATTAAGAGACTCGCGGACCTGCGAAGTATATTTCAGCCACATTTGAATAGGGAGAGAAAAAGCAAACATACACCGTCAATGTTAAGAAGATCTGTGAAGGCCGTAGACCCCGAACCACGAAGCTTCGCCCATTTTCCCATTTCCCAATCCATCTTGGACTTAAAAGTCGTCTCCATGGAATCGTGGAGGGAAGATCGGATACACCTCTTCCGAACTCTGCGCCCGAGTCGGGGAAATCGGCACCAGCCTAGCGCCCCGGATACTTCCCAACAATTGGCTTGTGATGGACTCGATCTTCGGCGGCCTTTCGCACTTCGCGCGTCGGCGCCGAACGGCCCTCAGGTGGTATCCCAGGCATGGCGGTATCCTCTTGCGGCGAGCCGGTGCTAGGCACTGGGCGTGGGACCTCGTATGCATCCTCTAGTCCCGTCTGAGATGCATCCAGATGATCCCCCTCGTCATCGGACTCGTCTCCATCTGAATTTTCGGGGTCGTCGTCGGCTGGATTGTAGCCAAAGTCCTCCTGAAGGTAATTTTCCCCGAAAATATCGCCCCGGAGCTCCCCGTGCGGCAGACCATGCATAGGAAAGTCCCCAAATTTTTCTATCTCCGAGTCTGAGCCCTGGTCGCGTTCCTGAGAGTTATTGCCCCCGTAATAAGCGAGGCTGGGCGGAAGTGGGCCAACATGAGATTCGGCGGAGGTGAAAATTTCGTGGCAAGCGTCGTTGGTGCTCAGTCTGAGGTGAAGACTCAATCCCTTGCCGCTTTTGCATTCGGTCTGGCATCCGGGACAGCGAACCATATGGACCATGGTGAGCGTGAAAGGAGAGTTGTATTAAAGGGCAAGTAAACATTCGATGGTATCAATCCCGCCTCGTACCTGAACTACTGTACTATTTCGATCAATTCGAACCGGCCTGTGACCCGTGACCGCGGGATACGAAATTTAGATTTCGTACTTCGGTCGGGGCGAGCATGACTTTTTTTTTTTTCGTAAATTGGTCGCAAATTCAAGGCAAACCCTCACATATGCCTAATTTGTTTTCCAGCTGCCACCAGGCACACTTGGAATGGATGAAAGTAATACTTGATCAGAATCCAAACTTGCAAACGCGAATGCCGCCCGACCACGCGCTACGGGAGTTCTGGCGGCATGCGAATGACAAGGACGAGGATCTCAATGTCCCTAGTCTCTTCTAAACAGATGCTATAACAATTCCAACTCGTACCTCGTTTGTTATAGTCTGTCAGTAAGCTCGATCATGTCATTGCTCGCGCCGTTATTATATAATCATCGGAGTTTGAATCCCTTCCCACGTTCATTACAAGCGACAGCGACGCGTCTTCTCGCGTTTCTACCATCGCTGGCACCCCCCAAACCACTCATCCGACGCGTATAACCTTCGTTACTACCCCCAGGAGTGCTCCAATGGACGGAAATCCTCCACCACCACCATCAGTGAAGCTGGTTCGCGCTTACACACGGCTGCCGAAGCTTACCACCGTCCCTACCCTCGAATCCATCCGTGCAAAGGGCACCTCCTCCACATCCATTAGTCCTGTTACTCCTTCTCCATCCTCTGCATCGACTCAAACCTCCTTGCGAGCCCCCAAAGCGCACATGCTGGCAGAAAATGGACGATGTCCTTACTACTTACGGCTTTGAGAGCCTCGGAGAATTTCTCTCGGTGCTTTTTCATCCCCGTAAACGTGGAGAGAAGGATCATAGAACAAAAAGCCATAGGCAGACCGTTTCTGCCTTCCTGAAAGGACAATCCAAGATCACTATGGCTCATATCATCCCTCTCATCTTTAATCATTCTCGCAGCCGTCCGCGGAAGAGAGACACCGATCAGCATTCTGCAGCATTTTCCCCATCCAGACCGCTCTCCGAGATCCGCTACGCCCGTCCCTGCCTATCTGCCTGGGGCAACACGGCTAGGGGGTGATCGCATCTATTATCAAGTCGGCAAACTCGCACGCAAAAGTCGTACCGATACTCGCAGTCGTCGTCATCTTAGAGCAACCACCAATAAGCGCACCAATAGCAAGGATGTTATTGAATGGGAGGATGTCGCATTTTCGGTCGAAGAACTCGCAGCTCTTTACCGACAAGAGGACGAGTTTCTGTGGTATCTCACGGAATGCTTTGCGGCCTCGCGCAGGGTGGTAAAGTGATCGTCAAGAAACACGGCCCCATCCTATTGTTTTGTGATCCATTTACCACAATCTTTTTCTTTTTGACATTTTTTTTTCAGATCCAAGTCGGCGCTATTAGTTCCTTCATTACGGGTCGCAACCGATACGCTAGCGGCGACCTCGGACTGCCGCTTGGATTGTGGCTTTTTTCGCTTGTCAAGCTCACGTGATGTGAAGCGAGTGCTTTGCCGATTTGGCTACAGCGTTAGCGACAGCACAGCTCGCAATGCGCTGAACTCGTTGACCGGCGCAGATCTCAGCGCACTGCAAGCACAGGTACAGGACGCTACGGCACGGGGTGAGGTGGATTTCGGCAAGATTTCGGATAATGTGCAGAGGTACGAGCGTGGTTTTCGAGCATGGGCTGGGGAAGGAGAATGTTTCTGAAGCATGGAACGGCGTGCACTGCGTTTGGCCTCGACAATTGCAAGCCCGGCGCATTCCATGCCGCCGATCATATCGCTCGTGTCATTAATCAAGAACGGCAGAGCATGACGGTTGAAACTATCTACAGCAGCATAGATTGGGAACACATGGACAACATCACGGATCTTCATTTCGTTCGAGTTATCACCAATTTCTCCCCTCATCTTAATCATCTTTCTTCCCAAGTTTCGGCTCGATTCCGTACCACCCTTGCAAAGCATCGGCTCGAGCCACGAAAGACGCGTCTCCAGCCTCTTGGTACAAACGCCGAGCAGCAGATGGAAAACAAGGGGTATCAGGCTGGATTTCGGGACTTGACATTCAACCCATTCGCGAACGCGATGGTTGCAATGACAACCTGGCACTCCGCATCCTCATCCAGCAACCGTAAGATCTCCTCGTTCTCCTCGGCGTCTCGAAGCGAATGATACATTTTCAGTCGTCGCAGCCGATGCGGTCCGGGTGGAAGCGATTTCCATAGGTACAGAAATACACGGAGAACATCGTCGATGGTGCGACAATGGACGACAGCTTTACGGCCGGAGTTCAAGTAATCGAGCAACTGGGGAAAGATCTTGCCTCCGACGCCGTGCTGAAGAGGCTCCGTTATAAACTGCGTATTCGGCGGCGTTCGTTCGAGCTGCGAAACACGTAGAAATCGTCGCCCAGCATTCCCAGACTCGAGAGCACGGATTTAGTTGCAGAGCCGGGCTGAAGCGTTGCTGAGAGGGCAAAGATGGATATGGAAGATGGTAGACATCCGCGGAAGAAGCGGCCGATGTGCTTAAAGAGTTTACGGAACTCAGCGCCCCATTCGTTGATCAGATGTGCTTCGTCGACAGAGCCATAGACAATATTGGCGCGGTAGGTGTCGGATGCGGTGATTTCGCGCCATGCCTTGTCGCGTAGATGTTTCTGGGTCGACGCAGATGACGTTCCAAGTCTTGCACTCCATGATTTCTTTCACGAGGTTGCGCCCGGTCATCCGCGCTTCAGTGACTGTGTCGTGACAGTATGCAAGTGCTGAAACACCGAGTTTCTTCAATTCCAGGACCTGGAGAAGCTTGAAATAAGATCAGGGGTGAGAAAGAATCGTACGATGTTGGCAGACAGGCCCTTCGTCGGTGTAATCACGATTCCTTGTGGGAGCGCCCAAGTCGGGAGATCCGGATACAGATGGAATTTTCGTGCCATTTCGCGTAGTATGAGAATAGGAACCGAAAATAGTGCGTACTTTCCACCGCCAGTTGCCATACAGCAAAGAACATCTTGTCCATCCAGAATGCGTGCGACGAGGTCATGCTGAGCAGGATATATGCCGTTTTCCCACTGTGGGATGAGTTTCTTGACAATAGTGGTGATGGTACGATGTCCGTGGGTACTGCGCCAGGAATAACGAGGTGCCATGGGCACTGGTTGCGAGTGTGGGAGGCCAGGGAAGTGGAGAGCAGTCGCGACGCGCTTGCGACGCGGTCAGAAGGTCGTGGGAACGAATTCAAACTCCGACGATTATATAATAACGGCGCGACCTATACACGATCGCGCGGTTAACTACAGACTACAATGTTCCTGGGTTGTAGCAGTGTTGAATAGTGATTAATCCTGTGTGTTGGCTCGACTGGATGTCAAGAGCTGTGGTCAACACAGAGTCAAGAGAGGGAGAGGAAAGGCGGAAGAACCCGATTAGCGGTTTACTTCCACCCACGTCAATATTGACAGTTGGTGCGAACACCGCGGCGTCGCTGGCTAACTGCACATGCGCGGAGGCGAAAAATCGGGTTTTTGAGCCCTTTTCCAGCATTTCTGTGACTTGTTTGAGGGTTTCATATATGCCCCCGGTGACCTGTGACATGTACGAAAAAATTCGTAAATTTTGGGCCCTGTAACGCGTGACATACAAATTGATCGAAATAGTACAGTACCCTTTGAACTATGGCGTGTCTTCACCCCCCTTATCTACTATTGGCCTTGAATACACATATTTTACAATCTAGTGGCATTGGTGGCAGCATCAAAAACCTGAGGATTTTGTCAAGGTCTCTGTGGCATGAATGGCAGAATGCCATGGGTGCCATGTAAACCGCCTATGCCATCAATACCAACCAGATCACGTGGATGGATTTTCGCCTCTTTTCATTTCGCCCTCTACCTTTCCTGGTTTACCAATGCCAAAGACAGCAAGAAACAAGAACTGGGGGAGAGTACGCGTCCCTAGGTCAGCAGTGGACCCCAGCAGCCAGGGTAGCACAAAGGATTGTAGCATCTCTAGGGTCCGCTGACATGACAATTTAATTGTCATCTGACTAACAAATAACTGTCAGTCAGGGCCTGACAATCAATTATTTACAGCTGTTTGCACATGTAATGACACTCATCAATTTTGATGAGAAGAAGCAGCGCGATACTCTCCTTCTTATAACGCTCATTGCAAGCTCAAATCTTGGTAGAATCGGATAATTTTAGGTGCGTTCTGAAGCGTTTTAGCAGGGCTATCCAACAAACCCACTTCCTGGTTCCAATTCACACTTTTACTTTTGGCCAAATTCGGCGACTCGTTAGCTTGGCTCCCCTCTTGCAATGCGCGTCCTGGGCGCAATACTTGGCCGATTCACCTCAAAGTAGGTGCGTTAGAACCGCCTTCATAGCCGTCCTCTAATGGTACCCCGCTTTTCCTTCCACTTTGCTTCCTTCAAAACTCGAGATTCTCACTTGGGCCAAAGGACGCTGACGCGAATTTCGTTCTTCCTCGGTCATTTCTGGTCCGTTTTCCTTCATTCAAGGTGCATGTCCCATGAGGTGCGTGCATGGCCTTTTTTTCGTCGCTTGGATTATGTTTTGGGGCGGGGATACGCATCTCTCCGCGTATATATGTCGGGGGTGTCGGGTTTTGTGTTGTTTCGGCATGGGCGCGTTTGATGCGGACTGCGTCGCGGAGCGTATTGCGTGCCTTGCATGAGGCGCGTTGCGAGTACCGCTCCTTGTCGCGGTGGGCGCAGCGCCTCGGCCGCAAGGCATGACTCGTGCCGGGCTCGATGCTGGATGTCGCATCTGCCGTAGCTCAGGTGTCGGCGACATCCTTGTGATCCTCTTTCCCCGCCCTCTCCCCTCTCCTCTCACTCTCCTCATTATGCTCATATCGCCTCCTTCGCGTTCGCACAGGCCTTCGGCCGCCTCAACAGGGACCACGACGGGTGGATCCAGATCGGGTACGACAAGTTCATGAGTCTGCCTTGAACCGTTTGGCCTTCAATCAATCAATTTTACCTGTCATTGTCGACTTTACTTGTCTGTTCGTCCTTTCTCATTAAGTATTACATACCTCTCTGTGATATGTACCAAATCGAATCGAACCGTAATCGAAATTGAATCAAAGCAGATTCGAAATATGTATGGTGTATTGTACCATGGATGAAATTGAAAATCTACCTGTGTTTGTCATCTGTGTATAGACTACGCGAAATTGATGAAGAGCATTTCTCTCAAGCTGAATCAATGGAACAGTGTCGTCTGATGGGAGCTCAAGCACCAGCCATTTCTCCACACGCGCAAATTTCTCTGGCAAGAAGGCCACACCGCGTACTTCACAAAGCCCGAAGCCAACGCCGAGGTTGGCAAGTCCTCGACCTCTACCAGCGCGCATTCGAGGACCTGCTCGCCATCCCCGTCATCCCCTGTGTCAAGTCTGAGAAGGAGAAATTCGTGGGTAGCCTGTACACGACCACCGTCGAGGGCTTCATTCCCACATCGGGCCGCGGCATCCAGGGTACGACGTCGCCTCGGACAGAACTTTTCGCCGAGGACCCGAATGACCCGAGCGGGGGCAAGACATTTGTGTGGCAGAACTCGTGGGGGATGGCGACGCGGACCATTGGCGTGAAGGTCATGGTGCACGGGGACAACAAGGGGTTGGTGCTGCTCCCGCCCATGGCGAGTGTGCAAGTGGTGATTGTGTGGCATGCGGAATTATGCGGAATTACAGCAAAGATGACGGACAAGGGCAGGGCGGTGATTAACAATGCGTGTGAGGAGCCGGCAAAGACGCTGAAGAAGGTGGGTGTTTGCACGAAGGCAGACCTCTGGGAGGGGTACACGCCAGGGTTACAAGTTCAACGACTGGAAGCGGAAAGTATGTTGTTGGTGAATTATCTTGACGTGGATGTCAGAGCGGTCCCCTTCGGCCTGAAATGACCTCGCGAAGACCGTGCCTCGAGATACGGGCCTCAAGCACCCCATCGCTCTCGGACCCACCATCGTCGCGCTGCTCACAACGATCCAGAGCGAGATAATGGGACGACATCGTCCCCGCGCTCCACGCCTGGAATGTGGTCGCGAATCCATGCCAACGCACCTTGAATGAAGGAAAACGGACCAGAAATGACCGAGGAAGAACGAAATTCGCGTCAGCGTCCTTTGGCCCAAGTGAGAATCTCGAGTTTTGAAGGAAGCAAAGTGGAAGGAAAAGCGGGGTACCATTAGAGGACGGCTATGAAGGCGGTTCTAACGCACCTACTTTGAGGTGAATCGGCCAAGTATTGCGCCCAGGACGCGCATTGCAAGAGGGGAGCCAAGCTAACGAGTCGCCGAATTTGGCCAAAAGTAAAAGTGTGAATTGGAACCAGGAAGTGGGTTTGTTGGATAGCCCTGCTAAAACGCTTCAGAACGCACCTAAAATTATCCGATTCTACCAAGATTTGAGCTTGCAATGAGCGTTATAAGAAGGAGAGTATCGCGCTGCTTCTTCTTCATCAAAATTGATGAGTGTCATTACATGTGCAAACAGCTGTAATTTTTCTGCTAAATTTCGCATGACAATTCTGACAATTCAAACCGACTTTCTGAGCGTGCGAATTAACTGAGGTGCGCATCAGGCGGAACTTCTTGACGTGCACAGCCGCCTGTCTATTTTTTCTTTCGTATCGCAGAATGAGCGCTCCGACGGAGGAGCAGCTTCTTCAGCTCAAAAAGGCTTCCGAGACTTTTCTGTCGGACAAAGACTATGGTCAAGCACAAGTGGACCCCATACTGGAATCAATCTTTGGCGACTACTCGACGCGTCTCGCCAATCCGATTGCATGCGAATGGGCCGCCTATTGGCAGGCGCTCGCTCTCTATGACGAAGAGTACAAGGAGCATTTAAATGGACTCGGTAAAGGAAAAACTGTCCCTGTCAAGCCGGCTGTGAGAAAGCAATCATGACATATGTGATGCTCGCGTAGACTTACCGCCTATTAGATTCCGGGTACAGATGACGCCCATGCGGCCCCTAAGAAATCAGTTCTTACTTTGAAGGTCCGATATTAGTGGCTATTCTTTTCAGGTTATTGCCTAAATTGATCCCAGCTACGCCATAGTGGCACTAAGCGCAAGGGTACTGAAATCGGAGATCAAGATGCTCCGCCTGCGAAGGTTAGACTCGCAATTATTCAATGCGTCTTTTGAAAGCTTACGATGTATTGTTTAGAAAAGCCTGGGCCTGTGTCAAGCTCTTTGCTGGACCGCCTTTCTTCTGCGCTGAACGACCCAACAAAAAAACCGCCAATAAATCGTACTGGGTATGCAGTGCCAACGGCTGTCCTTATCGTCGCGAAGGCCGCCGGACTGCTGCCGAAGTTATCACGCACGCCCTCCGATGTAATCATCTCCTCCGAGAAAATCCAACCGCGCGAAGTGAGGCTGAGGATGCACACGCAAAAGCTGCATTGGGCGTCGAACAGAAGGATGCTGAAAGGCAGGAATCAGCTCCGGATCCTGCCGAGAAGCGCCCGGTTGGTCGGCCCAAGGATATTGATACACCCGAAAGGGGTCAGCTTAAACTCAACTCGACAAGTTTTCGAGACGCTGGCAAGAAGAAGACAAAGGAGGAACATGATGTGTGGCAAAAGAAGGCCGACCATTTGCTGATGATTCTGATCTGTAAATGCGGTTTGGTACCTAACCTGCTTGATTCAGACGACTGGGCCGCTTTTGTTACCCATCTCAACCCGGCCTACGACCCTACTGGCAGCAAAAAATTCACCACGGAGTACATACCACAAGAGGCAGCTTTAATCAGGCAGAGAACCAAATACGCTCTCCAACAGTCTCGGAATCTCACATTCACCACGGACGGCACATCTAGTCGGCGCGGTGATCAGTTCTATACGGTCATGCTTGCACACCGTCCAGGGATGTTTATTTCCTTGGCGGTCACTTCGGAACCAAGGAGAGGTCACGATGCCGAGTGGATTAAGAGCGGTGTTCTCGAGGTAAGCCGGTTTTTTCTGACTGCCACCAACTTTGCAACAATTCTTTGGCAGCGGATGGAAGGCATCGGAACTGAGCTATTCGCGGCCATCGCCTCGGATAGCACCAACGTCACGCTGGCAGCACGACGCGGGGTTGTTAACGAAGCTCCCGCCGTCCTTGACCTCTGTGACGTCGTCCACTTTACCCAACATATCATCGGTGATATTAATGAATTACCTGAATACCAGAGCGTCAGTGTTTAATTTTGGTCTTAACGCTATGATTGACAGTCCAATGATACAGATGATGAGTATCCTAAAGCCACTGATCCGTCATTTCAGCAAGTCCGGCAAATCAAAAGCTTACCTACGTGACTCTGGTGAGGGTATGGCGGAAGACGGCAGTAATATCCCGGTCCGTATGTTGGCGAAAATAGGGAAAACTCGGTTCGCAACACACTTTATGTCGGTCACGACGGTGTCGCCTGTCGTGCATAATATTCAAGGCCTCGTCTTAGAGGAAAAAATCAAGTTCAAGGTTCAATTCGTTCGCGTATGTATGCAAGATATGCTTACGATATTTAGAGCGAGTTGCTTCAGGAAGTCTTCGGTAACCGAACCTCTGTCAAGCTGCCAACATTCTTGAAGGATATGTTGAGCTACGAGATAATTGTTGCGCCGTTGGCGCGCGCACTCTGGTCTCTAGAGGCGACAACAGCTAATCCCTCGGACGCCTTGTTTTCTGGCTGGCCATCGCCCACACTCTCGACAGCATCTTCGAGAAGAAAGAAAAAGATACTGGAATCAGCCCAAAACTTGCGGGGCATGTTCGCGCCATTTTCAATACACGGTATCTCGAATTTTTCAGCCACAATGACGTATATTTTGTGGCCTTCTGTCTTGATCCCCGTTCGTTCTATATCACTGCTCAGTATCGCTTGCTCACCAGTATGTACAGGATATCCAAATGCCGATTTTTTGCGCACACGTCCCGACCGTCCAATCGGCGTTTCTGAACACACATCTTATCCCCACGCATTTTTTCGAGTCAAAGAGTTTCTCAAAAACCTATTGAAGGCTCTCCAGCGGCAACACGCAAGTCACACGAGTGACTGTCGCTGCCATCCAATTTTAAAAACCCAGTCGGACCACGACACTGCGAATGCTTTGAGGCTGCAACTGGAGGCTTTCTGGCTCGGGGAGCCGCCGTTCCATGCACCCGTCATCAGAGATGACATTATGGAGTGGTGGATGAATCTGGAACGCGGGAACTCTCCTCGCTCCAATGTGATTGCGGTGAGTTGTCCGTTCGAGATCCATATTCATCAGCTCACATCCAGCAGATGCTCGGAGTCAGAATATTCGGAATCTTAGTCGACTCGATGCCCGATGAGCGTACCAATTCCAACATCACCTGGTTCAACAGCCCCCTGCGAGGCAACCAAAAACCAGAAGGTTTATTGGACATGATAATGATTGGTCAATGGTACAGATATCATGCTACGGTGAGTCTACGTTTCACATACTATGAGAACTAGTTGACTCAGACTGGTCACTGGTTTGTTTTAGGGTGCAGACGGTCCGCGCCGCCCTCCACGTCGTCCAACAGTTGCGTTCCGCCGGCTTGATCAGGCTGTGATTGACAAGGTAAAATGTCAAGGCGAGAGGAGGAGGATTCCGATGTGTCCGATTCCGATACCGAACCGACGGAAACAGAAGATGACGGCAAAGAGCTTGAAGAAATATCCGACGCTCTCAGGGCCAAGCTAGCGAAAAAGAGAAGGCGCAGGAAGAACCAGAAGAAGACGTTCAGGTCCGACGACGTATTTGTGGTTGACGTGGACTTGATGTTGAGGGCGCCCGGGTTGAGAGGGTTGTTGTCGGTGGCAGACGACGAGACGGGGGCTAAGGAGAGTCGGAGCGTGCAGGCCCAACCCGTAGCCACGTCGCAGGTTGTGGACTGGGGCTGGTAGCACGTCGAATAGCCTGTACCTGTGTGACTTCCCAAATGGGTAATTGTTATCTGTTATCTGTCAGTTCTGACAGTCAGCCTGACATTCTGACTGACAATCAATTATTTTCTTCAAAGTGGAATTGTCAGCGGACCCTAAGCATCTCAGCGTGAAATGCATGAGCATATTGGAAGTACGTCCTCTCCATGATGGTAGGGATGGGGCTTAATGTCCCTCCAAACAAGGCCTTTCAGAGGAGAAACACCGGTTGTACAATGCGCTGTGTGATATTCCAGATGACAACAACAACAGAGACTGGAAAGACAATAATGGGGCTGGCTTCACTTACCAGGACGTGTTGGATGGCAATGCGACCATTGATATCAGTCATGGTGGTGGGGAGATGGCTGACTTGCAGAACGATTTGAATGAGGAACTTTACAGTAAAAAGAAGAGGCGCATTTTTCTCTTTTCTTTTGTCTGTAAATAGACTAACCTGGTTATAGGAAGAAGGATTTGCAGAACCGATGGGACTCCCTTCAGCATCGCGTTCTTGGGTTCAGAGCATAGTTGACAGCCATGACAGATGCATATATGAGATGGGGTGCTGCACAGGGAGACGGCATGGAGGCTGGACCGGCAGCTCCGCCAGCTGAGATGGTGGAAAAAGAATTTAAAGTGAAGGTGATAGATGTTTTCAGTTCGTACATTCAGTGAGATGACTCTTCTAACGGAAGATTTGGGAAAATTGGACGTGTTTCCTGGGCCGAAGAAGTACCTGTCCAAATACGAGCACCTCGAAGTAGTCCTTCGGTGCATCCAAAGTCACTTCAAGTCGCTAGGCCATTTTATGGAAACACTTACAGAAAACTTCGGTTCCGGTCAACCCGACCCGCGCACGGAATATCACAAGCGTGTTATTTCCTCGTTCCTAGCGGGACGTACTGCCTTCCGGCCAGCTCATCTCGTTGAAGCAATGTACAGAAACCGCTATAGCGTCCCTCACTATAACTCCCTTTATGTCGACGAGCTCGAGGCAACTTTCTGCGGCATACGTGACCCAAAAACTTTTCATTACACACGTCCTGCCTTGTCTTCTGTTGGGATTAATAATGCAGCTCGGCCTTCGGGCAATTGATTGATAAGATCATTAGTAATACAGACAGTTGTAGATACATGTAGAATATTCTAGTTACAACTTTTGTAGTATATAAGCTCACTGTACTATCCTGCTAGAGCATCTGATTGCTCTAAAGCAGCCTTCCAACCAACAGTGCTATTGCAATCTTACACTACCTCTTCTATCTAATCCGCCCTCCTTGCTATTATTACAACATCTTCATGGGCTGCTCAACTTGTCGGGAAGCGCTGCGCCTTGGAAATTGGGAAGCTAGGTCACGTCGACCCCAATCATCCTGATTTCCACGCATTTCTACAAGCCTCTGTCAACGCGCGGATGTCTGAGAGACGGAAAACTGTGACCCAGGAAGATGTCTTTCAGTTCTCGATGCAGCGCTCCGCTGATATCTTGCACTCTCGAGCGCCGCTCGCATGGTTTATAACCGAGTGTATGGCCGCAACGCGCAAGAGAGGAACTATAGTTATGCGGACTCGACGTCCACATCCTTTTGTGCGTAAAACCCGCTTGTTTGATTTGTTCTGTTCACTCATTCCGCTTGCACAGATCCAGGTTGCAGCCCTCAGTTCCTTTGCAATGTCGCGCCGTCGGTCCGCCAATGGTTATTTCGCGCTCCCAACAGGAGTTTATCTGTTCGCCACCAAAGCCCACACAGATGTAAAATGCATGTTTTGCAAGCTGGGTCTTTCCGTTCACGATACAACTGCTCGAAATGCACTTCAGTCCATGGGAGTGAAGCGGAAACAAATGCTCCAGGAAAAAACAGTGGCCGCCTTAGAACAAGGTGATCCTGCATCTAGAACCGTCCTAGATAATATCCAGCAGTACCAGCCAGTGCGCGAGCATGGACTATGCAAACAGTCCCATCCAAAACACTTGAATTCTGACCAAAGGAAGGCAAAAACGCTGTAATTTCCTTTTTGGGAAAAAGCATAGTGACTCAAAAGGAAGTTCGTGGTTCGGGTCTAAAAATATGGTCAAGATCAAAGTTATAGAGCTTGCCGAGAGCTCTCTGAGTGTATTGACGGTTCAGGGACAGAGTTCCTGATTGTTGCGCAAAATGCAAAATAAATTCCCACAGCCGGCGATAAATGATGGTTGACAAGACATGCCTGCGCTCCGCTCCGGTGTGCAGGTTGACATCCAAAAATTAGGGCACGGCGGTGGCGTGGGGAAACCCAAACAGTCGCATACTGATACAAGGGATCTCTTTAATAACATGGTATATTTGATAGCGACAGGTGAGGGGTGATGGTGGGACTAGGATGTGTGTGTCAAGGGAAGATTCTACAGTACTGGTTTTCTAGTGTAGTGGTAGTATTTTTTGGTTTGTATTTTGGACCTTTTGAGTATCGGCCGGTTGACCCAGGATATCCTACTGTTCTGGCCAATAAAATTGCAGCTCATAGGCCTAGCCAAAAGACATGATGGGCTGTATTCTAAGCACTGGGCAGAGACTGTTCCTGGCTCAGAATAATATTATTTCTGTCTATGGGCTAGCCCATGTTAAATATAAAATACTATGGGCAAGCCCATGTAGATTATAAAATACCATGGGCTGGCCCATGGAGATTATAAAATTGAGTGGGCTAGCCCGGCTTCAAAACAAAATATGGTGGGCTAGCCCATATACATTATGAAAGCGGGTGGGCTAGCCCACATGCAAAAAAAAACCCTGTGGGCAAGCAAGCCCATGTCTGTCTGGAGTATACCATGGGCTGGACCATGTATAATGTGAGAATGGGTGGGCTGGCCCACATTGTAAGCAAAAGGCTATGGGATGGCCCATTGGATTATGAAACTAGTGGGCCAGCCCAATGTAAAAAATCTTGAACATGGAAGTAACTGTGGAGGTAATGAAACACAGTCAGAACTGGTGTTTCAATTCTTAAAGCTGACCAGAAAGGCCAACCAGAAAGCTGGATGGTAAGCCGACTGAAAAATCCAACTGGAAAAGCCAACCAAAAAGCTGGATGGAAAGCTGACCGGAAAACTGAACCAGAAGGCTGGTTGGAAAGCTGTCCAAAAAACCCAACCAGAGAAGCCACCCAGAGAGCTGGGTGGAAAGCCATCCCAAAAACCCACTGCAAAAGCCAACCAGAAAGCCAACCAGAAAGCAGGGTAGGAAGCCAACTGGAAAACTGGGTGGAGAGCCAGCTGGAAAGCTGGCAGGGAAGGAAGCCAATAGGCCAATTTATGGGCTGCCGAAAAATAAAAGTGGGCCCCAGTATGGATAGATTATGCTCAGGATAAAAGCCCTGGGCAAGGGCTTTCGGAATCACCCAGAAACATGCAAAACAGCCCAGAAATGGGCCCAAAAAATGCTTTTTTGGGGCTGGGCTGGTGCCAGGGGTCCTGGTCTAAAAATGGGCCCATGGTCCATCCCCAGGAATTTTTGGGCCCCCCTGCGGCAGATGGGCTGTCCCATATAGAATTCATATGGGCCAGCCCAGACCAATTTTGCTGAAAACAGTGGGCCAGACCATAAGCATGGTCCACGTGCTGTCTGTCCTCAAAGGACACTCTGCCTTTGGAGCAATTGACCAGAATATTCCCATGTAACTGTTGTCCAGCATAGGCTGTCCGTCCTTGAAGGAAATGCTGCATTTGGAGCAATTACCCAGAATATTCCCACATAACTGTCTTCCAGCATGCGCTGTCCGTCCTCGAAGGACATCCTGCATGTGGAGCAATTAACCAAAATATTCCCATGGAACTGTCGTCCGGCATGCGCTGTCTGTCCTCGAAGGACACTCTGTGTTTGGAGGAATTGACCAGAATATTCCCATGTAACTGTTGTCCAGCATAGGCTGTCCATCCTTGAAGGACAGTCTGCGTATGGAGGAATTATCCAGAATATTCCCACGTAACTGTCGTCCAGCATAGGCTGTTCGTCCTCGAAGAACATACTGCACATAAAGCAATTAACTAGAATATTTCCATGCAACTGTCCAGCAGACTGTGATTGTTCAATTGTACCATACTGATGAATATATGAGACATAGTCTCTCATAGCGTGGTGCTTGTAGGTGTTGACATTCAGAGCTTTCTAGCCACTCTTTGTTCTTCTTTTTTGTTGTCGATTTACCTCTTGCCTCAGAATGAGCCTCTTGTGCTGCACGTGCTGCAGGGTGCACTGTTTGCTTAGTAGCATCTGGTGGCACCGGTAGCACCAGTAGATTTGGTAGGCGGCTTGGTAGCAGCAGTAGGTTTGGCATGCTGCGTTGGTAGCACTCAGTAGGGTTGTATATTGGTTGGGTAGCACTCAGTAGTCCACTATGCAGTCCTTGAGAGCCCACCATTGACAGGTTTTTCAATGGCCTATGGAGATTGCTTTCCTAATAGTACCGCGCAATTAAATCTATTCACACAGCATTGAACCTTCTGTTCATATTTGACTTTCGTAAAGGCAGTAGGAAGTCCACACTCTGGGCCACAATATTCCGCTCAGTACTGCGTGTGTAGGAAATGTTTTACAGCTCCGGAAAATCAAAGCCAACAAATTCGAAATTTATTCATAGCGGCCGAGGGCAAATTTTCTGGCCATAGCTGACTTCAGAATCCTAATCTACACCCAAAAACAAGTCTAAATCCCCCTCTCCGAGGTTTTTCCCACAAGAAATAGGGTGAGGCCAAATTTTGGGGCCATTTCAACGAACTTTTTGACGCCCGGTTGTAAATTATCTACCTAATGTGGCTGAGCAAGACTTCGATCTGATCCACTTGCCGCCGGAGCGAAGCGTAGGCGTACCTTGTCTTCTTGTGCATGATGCCTCCCATGTCGCTCGCGGAACTCAAAAAAAACTTGCTGCTTTCAAGGACAACATCAAACAGCGCCGTGATAATCTTACGGAACGACTTCGGAACTTTCAGCCCCAATCTTACCGCGCATGTCCAACCAATGGATGCCGGGATCATTCGTTGCTTCAAGGCCCATTATCGCCGCTTCTTTATGCAGCGTGCACTCGACCGCTATGACGGCAACATCCCACCTGCCATGATTTACGACATTCATCAGCTCGAGGCCATGCACATTGCTGATCTCGCCTGGCGTGAAGTTTCTGCCCAAACTGTTGCCAATTGCTGGATAAAATCGGGCATCCTCCCCACGTCTGTCATGGTTGCCACCATCCTTGCCGAGCTCGAGGATGAGGCAGAAATTGGCCTAGAAAATGTCTTGAATGAACTGGAGACACTCGGTGCAATGCAGCCGGGAAATCGACTCGATGTTTTGGCACTGGTTGACGTGCCGGAGGAGCAGATCCCCGGGGATGCAACAGACGAAGAGATTGTTGAAGCGGTACAGAAAATGTGGGCTGACCGAGAAGATGGGAGATCAATGGTGGCGATGATGGCCACAATGATTTATTGCCCGAGCTGAAACCCACCCGCAAAGAAGCTTTGCAAGCTGTCTCCACACTGCAGAAGTATCTTGCTGATGTGACAGCTCGTTTGCCCGCAAACTCGAACTTGGTTTGGCCACATTTGGATGTGAAACACAGTTGGAACGTTCCAAAGCGCTCGTTTCGACGTCGATTACAGACTATTTTACTGTACAAGGCTTGTAGAAATATTCTTGAATTTATTCTGATTTTTTTGGTCTTTTTTTTTTTCGGGACGCTGCCGAACCCATACGCTGCCATAACCCATACCTTTGGCCGTCCACCAGGGGCTATGGGTTATGACAGCTTCGACTGTATTTGCAATATTCACAGTGCGGACAAAACGAGCCTACTCCCAAGGAAAACAGGTGAGAATTGAGCTCAGGAGAACTCATCTCATCAAAACGAGTAGAAAAAACAAAAACAAAAATGAGCCGCGCCCTAAGTTCTGCAAACAGAAATCGGATCGAGGTATAAACCATCCCATGTTACGCCACGCGATTATCCCTTGGCCGCTGCGTATTCAGATCAACGAGAAGGAGGTTGCCGACAACGAGGCCGCCGAACCGGTGACGACTGTGGCGGCCACCGCGTACGTGATTATATGCGCATACATTCCCCTTACTCACGGACTTTCCTTTGACAGGACACTCAAAGCACTTATGCGGGGGAAGACTGTCGATAAGAAGCCCGCCTTGATGGCCAAACAAGACTGGTACCCCTCTTGCTTCTACCGCCCTTCGACCCGGACGACCCAGAAAAAGGGAATATTTAGGAGTCAGTTCATCTTGCGGGTCCGTGATCAGTCGATTCATAATTTATCCATGTCCTGGATCTTACATCAGGTTCTCCGTCATATATGGACTGCACCAGCCACCACTTTTTCAATTTGAATGGCCAACTTTGACTCACTTTTCCAAGGTGGCTTCCAAGTGCTGCTAAAATTTAGGGAAGCCAGAGGAGGGGTAGGACTGTCGGTTTCAATGAGTTTACCCATGTTGTGTTGAGAACAGCAGGGGATTATTGGCCGCACCAAGTCGTGTCTGGACCTCGGTGAACTGAATCGAGCTAGCTCGCGGGCGTTGGAACTGGCATGAACAAAACAGAATCCGGATTTGTTCTCATGCTTAATTCCGTATTGCAAACGTTCGAGATATGGCCGGAGTGCAAGGTGTGGGTCTGCTTCATTCAGTGGAATTCGCCGGGATCCAAGAGCGGCAGGAACGCAGACGGCCTAAATTCTTTAGGACAGTGCGTTTTACTTCAGGGCTCAGGCTGCCGATCATACTTAAACTTCGACCGCGAGTTTGATTTCCTGAGCGCTGCACCCGGGTGCGCGGTCCTCGTGCGTTCGCACCTCCGCCCGGTCTTGTGCACCTGCGGCGGCTGTTGGTTCCTGCACCAGTAACGCACGCCTGTATTTCTATTTTCTTTATGAATTGATCCATGCATGCTCCTCATTGCTCCAAATGTCCGTCCTTTTCAGCCTCAGAAAGCGGTGCGGGCCCTCACTCTCTCCAGGGAACCACCAACCGGGACCACCCACGGAAGAATTAATGGCATCCGTCGGGGCCGCGAGATTCGTTGGAGTCAGACAGCGTCACGTACTTCGAGGCTTCAATACGAAAACCTTCGATCCGCCCCTCATCATTGTTGGAATGTTGGAGGCTGTGCGAGCATCGGAGCTCGGCCAACCATGGGAATAGGGATCACTCAGCATGGTCGGGATGACTGATGCACCCCGAAGGGATTACTCAGCCAGTTTAATAGTATAAAAGCAGCTACTATAATGTACCTACCTTAGCCTCTTGTTACCATCCTGTCCTATCTTACTCTAGGGCAATGACCCAATTTCTACAATCATTACAAATTTGCGCCAGAAAAGGTGTTTACATGTCCGGTTAGCTACACTTTTTTCGTACCCCATAAGATCAAGGAGCCAATACTCCGTCGAACGGCTCCGTGGAGGGTCCACCACTGAGCTCTGTAGTCGAAAACGCACCAAGGAATACAGCAGGGGCCGCCCGTTCACTTCGGGCGCGAGCCATGCACTGTACTATATCTGACCGAGTAGCGGATCACGCGAAACCATTTTGATCGTACCTCAAATGTGACAGTTTTCTACCAAAACTGAGTCGGCCGATTGAAAGTATAGGTCTGAATGAGGGCTGGTGCAACATCTTGGATTTATCCATGAGGAATTGGCCTATATAGGCCAGGATCAAGGTCAAAAGTCGTTATCAATCCAATGATGTGGCAATGGGACGCATCACCGTCTAGCGCTTCAAACGATTCTGAACAATTTCCACCGGCATAGCACTGACGCCCCTTCATGACCTTCTCCCGTTTCCTCAGGATTGGGGATGGTCAGAATTTAAAAACTATTGATTGTCTTGACGCCGGAAAATGGGGTCCAACCAATAATTTTAAGCGAAGTTTAGAGAGCTCAAAGACTGTGGGATCTTTTGTTCGATTCCTCACAGTGATTTTTGGGGTCCAATGCATTGGGCGGCATAATACAATTTAAATTTCTTGGCGTACACAGATGTATTTCTTTCTGAAACCAAGAAATGTTGACGGGTTTCTGTGAAAGGCTCCTGCAATCTCACATCCTACTTCAAACTTGCCTGTTTCTGATTTCCTAACCTTCAGATATTGATCTGATGAGCCAACGGAGGACTGCTTTGGCCGAGCCGATTATTTTTACTTTCCTCATATTTTCCCATTGCTTTGGGTGATCAATTTTGGACTTTCGAGGGCTGGCTTGAGAGTGTTGAAATAGCGGCTGGTATAGCATGGCGGGCGTTTCCTCGGATTGGTGACTGCCGTTCGGCCCGTGCCGTGCCCGGACCTTTTTCTCGTGTAACAGCTTTTCATTCTTCCATTTCAGCTTCTTGCTCTTCCATTGCACGGTTGGACTTGCAAGCAAAACCATGCTGATTTGCGGCAGCACACCAAAGCTTATTTCCCTCAAGTAGTGCTTGTCCGGCAGCTTGCCACACAGAAATTGCCATTCTTGGGGAAAGCGGGGCTCCGGACAGCCACTAACGGGACAGTAGTGTGACCGGAAGGCAGGGAGATCAAACTGTCCACTGCACGGTTGGATTTGCAAGCAAAACCATGATGATTTGCGGCAGCACACAAAAGCTTAATTCCCTGAAGTAGTGCCTTTTCCGGCAGCTTGCCACACAGAAATTGCCATTTGTGGTGAAAGCGGGACTCCTGTGCAGGAGTCACGAGTCAGATCAAAACTGCGATATTCTCGCTCGCACACACTCCACAGCACCAATTTGAGCCCTGGCTGAGATATTCTGGCTCATGGATACTCCACCGCACCAATTTAAACCCTGGCTGGGATATTCTGGTTCGCAATTAAGGTTTGATGCGAAAAGCTTAAATCGGTCAAGTGCCTGCTTATCCCTGCCAAATATAGCCGTTTTCACATGCCCAGAAAAGCGTGACTTGGTATAGAGAGCTAATTGAATGCTGTGAATTGACAGATGATGCCCAGCACTGTTCTAAGCAGGTCTGTCTGTTTGAAATTGCACATACTGCTCTGATCGTTAAACCAGACCTGCTGGAACTCTCCATATCGCACATGGCTGTGATCCTCGGTGTCGAATGTGGCTCCACCTTTGAAAGCAGCAGCCAAACCCTCCAACGCACCAAAAGCAAGCAAAAAACGTGCTGCGTCCCCCCAGCATCCTCCGTCCCCGCCGCCGAAGCGTACCAAAAAACCGACTGGTGAAAATGTCGACTCCACCGCCCGTCCTTGAAGAAGAAGAAATCTCCCTCTTCTGTTCTTCACGTTCAGACAAAGCCTTATTTCAACCCTCTCCCCACCGAAGAAAAGTGTCCTGGTCTGCATGTCTTCGCATGGGGTGCGGGCAATTTCGGGCAGTTTGGCATGGGTCCGGAACTCCTTGGGGAGCTCGACAAGCCGAAAAAGCACTCGTGGGTAGAGGAGCAGATTGAAGCCGGGACATTCGGACCCGACAACGCTGGCATCGAAACTGTCGCGGCAGGCGGTATGCACAGCGTTTTTGCTGCCGAGAAAGGCACGGTCAGTACCCTCGGAAACGCAGTTTGAGTCATATTTTATATTTCCCTTTTCCACAGGTCTGGACGCGTGGTGTCAATGACGATGCCGCTCTGGGGCGCGTTACTGAGGGTGTCCCAGACCAGGTATCTAGCTCAGGTTTATCTCCTGTTGGCGCATTGTTGACAACACTCAAGCTCCATGATAATTCACCAACATTTGTTTAATGATCAAGCATCACTGAACGACATCCATCCCCGACATTCTGTCCCATCAATGACTCGGAAATTATTCTGGACTCAGCTATCCATCTTCTTGTGGCCAATCAGCATCGATTTGCACTGAGAGGAGTGATCTATGCAGGCGAAAATCATTTTACCTCCAGAATTATCAAGGAGAACGGCGCAATTTGGCACCATGCATTGGAATAGGCCGTAAATGTGAATATGACGCTCAGATCCATGCCCTATCACCGTTGGCAATAAATACCTGCATTACGGAGGATAACTGGAACAGTTATGAGCTCTATGATGTCGCATCATTCTTTGAATATGTCACTGTGGTACGTCTGTCTGGTGCAGTGAGTGCGTCAGAAACAGCTCCTTGCAATTCTTCGTCTATCTGAACGGATGCCGCCGAAGCCATATCCTGGCACTATGGGACGAACGCTGGAACATTTTCCGAGGATGACCCGGAACTAGGAAAACTACGACGGACTCAATGTCAGCGATTCCTTACAATTTTGGGAGTCTTTTCTCTCCTCACCTTTTTGCTCTTCAGGAGTCCCTAGTCAGAAAAAACATGGGAGGCAGCCCAGCTCCTTCATTCCGTTGTGCAACCCACCACTCCAGATAGAGACGTGTGACATGAGGAGGACGGAAAATGTATGAATTATATTCCCTCTGGGAGCTCGTCGGGAGACCTCGGAACGGGCGGGGGTCACTCACTTAGTTCATTGCTGGACTATGCATGGGCATTCGGTAGGTGTTCTGATTATCAGAAGCGTCTATCTTGCTTATCCGATCCAGAAAGGGCCCTTTATGCCATCAAGTGACTTCTTCCGTGGTTGTCAGGCGGCGTTGGCGGTCAAGCATTATTACAGAGCTACGCGAGAGGTTGCGATTCACCTCAGTTGAATGTTCGAGGTTGCGTTCCCAGAGTACCATGCGAAGTGTAAGATTATTCCGTTTGTATCTTATGTACGCCGCACGTATGTGCCTGATTTTCTACATTGATATTTTTGAGACCCGAACCATCGGCAAGTTCTGCGGGCGAGCCGGAGCGAAGTGACGGCACGTCTTGTACCCATTATAGTTGTCATCTTGCGGCACGGCGTGCCGGCCGCCTGGTAAAGGGATAAGTCTCATCACTGACGGAAAGTCCAATGCAAGCATATCAAGAACAGGCCGCCAACGCAAGACCTCCCTCACAATCGCATCGACTTACGGGATGTTGTCTTAAAATTCCGGGAGCCGCTGTGTGCCTATGACAGCATCCACTTGCCCTTTCTTCTGGATTTCCGGAAACAAGGTCATGGCCTGGATGAACGTCCCTAGCGCGGATACGGTCTGTGACAAGTCCTTTTATAAGTACGTCGGAAAGATACTCATAGCAAGCGCATACGGTGTCCGCTCCAGCTGCAGACAGCAACCAGAGAAATTTCAGAGTGATTGGAAGGGAAACTCCAAGTCAACAACTCACCCGCTTAACGTTGTTTGAGTTTTAGTGTAAGTAAGGGTCAAATCAAATGTACGCCGATCACTCACCATACGCACCGCCCGCATATCCCTTCGTGGTTAAGCAGAAATAACATCGTGAGCTGAAGCTGCACCCGCCGTATTCTTCCTTCAATTGACAGACAAGGCGATTGTGCTGGGCGCGTGCCTTTTCAACTTTCTTCTTCTGCGACAACAAGCGGACTGGCTCATAATTAGCTCGCGCACTATATGGCTCGGTGACGGAAAATGGGAAGAGCGCGGTACGTGGAGCGAGATGGAGGAGGCATGCGGAAGTTGTTTCGTTCGCTCACCTTTTAACAGACGTCAAGTGGCCAAAGCGTTGGGTGACGATATTGTTCTATTATACTGCGACTTGGAACCGGTTGCCGTAGAACCGAAATTGATACATGGAGAGCACAGGGTAACTAAAAGATTTCGATCAAGTACAGAATGGCGACAACACTCCGAAATCGTTGAGATTCTTCACACCCGCATGAGAAATCATAATAACATCGCCCGTGTTCCGCACTCGCAGAGGAGTATCCCAAGAACATTGAAACTAACCGGGGCCGTTCCCCATACTGTCCTGGTGAAAAACCTCGATACCGCCATTGCCTTGCTCCAAACCCACTTCTGCGAGAGCGACTTTGTGGTCGGAGAGACGAACGCGCATGTCTTCGCGGGGATACAGAGGGACGTGAGCGTCACTCCGTCGTTCAAATTGGAAATATTGAGGGTTTGGAGATGCGTATGGGATAGACCACCCGCTATTGCGGCGTATAGATTTTCGGCCGTGATTTGGGTCGCTAGCACCTCGGAACCCACAACAAACTCCTCTAGATGACAACCTGTTTCTGAAAACAGGTTGATACATTCAATGGCGAAGTCGAACGTTGTCCTCGATAATTGTATGGTGCGGAGAGCCTGAAACGAAGAGTGTGGTGTTTGCGGATTGGGGGATAGAAATGGTCGGCCCAAATCGAGCAAATCTGGAGTATGCAAAGTCAAGGACCGGAGGGATGGAAGTTGTCCAAGGTATTCGAGGGCCGCCAGATCAAGTTTATCAAGCGCGAGGATCTCGACTCGATCTAGGTTCAATGCAATCTTAGAGGTGCTTGCACAAACACCGGGTTCACGTGGGAAGGTTTCGATACAGAGTGTTGTCAGCTGCTGGTATCGAAGGTCAAGAGTAGTAGGCAGAAGAATGCCCGAAGCGGGCATGTCAACTGAGAGAGTGATGTCTGTGAGTTGAGGACCGGCAAAAAGCGGGATAAACGATAACTCCGCATCATCGTGTGGTTCCAAACGAATGCTTCGAAGGTTCGGGAACAGGTACTCCTGTGGAAGGGAAGAGCTAATGATCTCGAGAAGATCCCGATCCGGGAAAGCGTAAGGCGAGCTCCATTCGTCCAATATTAACCGTCGGACGCGACGCGCATGAGCCAGAGGTCTGTCCCACTCTGCCCCTTGCGCAGCGCTAGTTAGGCGCTGATCGAACATTTAGCTGAGAGTGTGGCCGTAAATGGCGACAGAAGACTCACGAGACAGTACGACCCGTCTTTGGAACTAGAGTTTTCCTCCCAGAGATTGGAGGGAAGGCATTTGAGTGTATTCGCCAGTGTGTTTTGCTCTCTCCACAATATATCCAGCGCAGGGTTTTCGAAGTCCCTACACGTCCTCGCTAAGGCAGCTAAATCTTCCAGGTTTCGCCGGGTTCCGCTCCCCTCATGATGAGGCTCAGCTAGAACCTCCAAATGCTCGCAAATCAGCCCGATTATTTCCGGGATGGTGAGCGCGCGGTGCTGTTGCTGGCTGTAGGGCACGGGGGGAGGCATAGAGACGGTGCTGCGCTCGAGTGACGACGCTGCGTACGCAGACGTCGACCTGGACCTCGTTGGGATGGTGACGATAGGCGGCCGTGACATACCGCGGCCGTGTGGGTTGTTGCCGGAGGAGCGGGAGGGGGAGGGGGGCTCCGCCTGGGAGTCGAGACAGAGGGGTTGCGGCTGGGTGGATATTGAGTGGACGCGGGGTGGACCAGGGACTGGGGGGTACAACTGGGGGCTCAGCGTTCGCGTTTCTTCTCGCTCTCTTGCTGCTGCTGGCTGGTGACAGGCGGAGCGGGACACGTTGGTCTTGGTGTGTGTGATTCCTTTTCCCTAGGCGAGGAAAGCGGATGAGCAATGCGCCAAAGGCGTATTAAGGGCGAGAAAGAAGGAACCAAACAACTGCAAACTATCCTTCCCATTCATCTTCCTTTTTAAGTGAATCCAAATACATGTGATCTCGCCTGCGTGACAGCAAAACTCAAGAGGCGGGCGGACGGAAAATTTTAGATATCACGCCTCCATCGAAGTATTTCCTTTCAGAGTGCATGTTTCACAAAAAAAAAAAACCCTACTTCAGCTCGACCGAATTGAAGAAAATACTCGCGGATGATCCCTGATCCTCAAAATTGAGAGCGAATTGGCATCCTGGCGCTGCTCAATCTGATACATGCTCGAAGAAGCTTATGTGGTTGAGGTAGACATTTATTCGATGTGGTAGTGCGTAAGACGAAGTACTCGGTGGATGCAATAGACGATTTATACTGTTGAACAACGAAATCTCGAGGTTGAGGCAATCCAATTCATACTTGGACGTAAAAATCATGAAATCAGAAGAAACCTTGGGCAGGCAGCTTCAAGAGAACGAGAACTCGAAGCTCGACCTATCAAAGTTGGAGAGTGAGAAGGTGATTCCGCTGGAATTTTGGCGACTCGCAGTCCAAATAACTATGACGGGTAGAAATTGGCATTACTGCCCAATGCTGGCCTTGAGACCGATTTGAAACAAAGCAAAGAATTATTGGAGCAAAGTAATGGCGAACTTGGAAAGTTGAAGGCTGAGAAGGTGATTCCACCAGAATCTTGACAACACTTGCAGTGACATTTGCACGGCTTTCCGTTTCTTTGACTTCTCTTTTGCCCCCACCCACGCACATCTGCCACCAACCTCAAAGTATGTCATGGCAGGATTTTGCTCACTCCCCGATGGCAAAATGTCGTCCTGCCATAGCACCCGCGTCGTATCGCACACAGGAAGCCGCGCTTCCACCTGGTTTTCGACCTCCAGATGCAAATAATAATTCAACTGTGGCCCAAAGCGCCCAGATATGGGTATTATAATGAAGAGAATGCGTCAGGGAATGTGAAAATAAATTACTTGAAGCCTTAAAGTGTCGCAATGAGGTCCGACAAGGCAAATCCATGGAAGCGTGACACAGTCGCATCATTAACTCTACGAGTTCTGCCTCGGAACATTCCGAGCGGTCCGATCTGCCCGTGAGCGCAGCGAACGCCTGCCGTGTAACATCTGGAGCTGAGATTACCAGAACCTTTTTTTCCCACGGATTCCACAGACTCGTCAATTTTCTACGCGATAATTCATGGAAGGCCTCGTCGAAATCTCAACATCGAGATACATGAACTAATGTACAAAAGCGCATTGAAAGTATTTATACCGAGAGACAAGACAGGCCTCCGTACTTTCCGAAGAACGCAGTGAATGCCCGCTCCAGGCCACACTTGCCTCAGCGTGCCTCTCCATCCCACTAGAACGTCTTCATCATCTTCAATTAGGAATCTTTCCCTGCGTGCCCAAGCCTCCACGCTCGTAGCGACCCCAGGATCACGCGAATCTTAGCTGGACAAACCAAAAAGGACGATTAGCCGCAATTGCATCGAGGAAGCAGTAGGCACGAACGCCGGTCCTGATATTTCTGGGCCCAGCACTCCTGGATTAGCGCCCACAGGCAATCTGTGAGCTGGGGGCTCTGTTCTGTCGATGGGCGCGGCGGCCGAGCGCCCTGAATGATGGCGATCATGACGGACCTGGGCGGGGTGGAGGCAAAGGGAAGATCGCGTGTGAACATCTAATACGGTTGGATGGGACGACGAATTAGGCTTATGTACCGACCCAACCTGGAGAACATTCACCTCGTATGACGCCATGGCAAACGCATAAACATTACTCTCGCACGTAACGATCTTGCTTGCCTGAAATCCCTCCCCGTCCTCGACTTCAGGCCGCAGTGATGGGTACAATACTTCCGGTGCGAGCCACCGCGCGTCATCCCCGGTCTTGAAGTCCCACTCCGGGGGCTGCGGGATTGAAGCAATCCCGATGTCAGAGAGGATGGCGGTTCCGGTCGGTGAGACGAATATGGTGGACTGGGTACACGTAGTGCAGCAGAATAATGGAAGAACAAAACAAGAATGTACGCTTTTGAGGTCGCCATGCGCGATCGGGGGCGTTTGCGCGTGTAAGTGGCCCAGGCCGGCCGCTACACCGTTCATCTGCATCGGAACATCAGTCATCCTGGGCAGCGAAGATCGATTAAGTTACAAGACTAAGCACGTCTTTTTGCGGATCTTGCTTGAGGACTTGCGCGACGGTCCGGAAGGCAGGGACCACGAGCGCCGGAAGGTTTATTCAGTCCAGGGGAGGTCGCACCTCAGTGAAGAGGATGCGAAACTTTTCCTGAACAACAGCACCGTGCCACCGCTTGAGCACGACAGCTTCGCCACGGAATTCGGCGCGCGAGACGACGAAGACGTTTCCGTTTCCTGAGTCTGCATCTTTCATGTTCGTGATATCCTTCCCCGGGATTACATATTGAGAGCAGTGTTTCGCGAGATCGCAGGCCTTGGAGGGAAGATTCCAAATAAGTACACCAGACTAGGTATTAGTACTCACATCGGATATGAGTTGATAATTCATCATCTGATGAAGAGAGAACACTGGCACTAGTACTTCAGGCGTACATAATATATAGTCTTGTAGCAATCAGAGCCCGATTGTTGGGCGGCTGCCTGATTACGCAATCAGGTGGCTGTGCCCACGGCGTTTCTTTCCTTCGTACCACAATGAATACAACATGAATATATGTAAAACAATCTGTACAGTTTCATGAACTGAAATTGATGATATCCTCCAGCAAGAATTAAGTGTTTTGGCTAGCCAATCCTTCAATCCATGATCAAGCAAAAAAATGATTAGATAATCTGCTGTTCGCAAATCTATCCGATATCATCACAATAGCTGTGCCAATCGCTTAGGTGTAAGGGAAGGTTTGTCTCATTAGAAGGACCTCTACATGCTCAATATTTGCAGAATTATTGCCTTAGAAGGGGTCCCAGAGCAAGGCCGCAAAATATTGATGGGTCGGCCAACAAGATGGTCATGTTTGCTAACAGACCCTATATTGATACTTACTTGTTCGTCATCAATATAGGGTATCTGTTACAGAGACTACATAATATACTGCTCTGAGTGCTGTGCACTACCGCAACGGGAACCGATAAATATATATACGAAACACGGTGTAACACAAAATCTGCTGTTGAATGTATTATGGCTGTACCCAAGCTGTATCAGGGTGAAGAGCCGCTTCCCAAGTTCCATGCAGGGATGCTTCCCTGCAGCGCTCGCTGCATATGTACGCGTCATCCCGAATATACCGACAAGATGGCCGGTCAAACCCGTACACCGGCGATGATGTTACAGTACTGACGAGAACTCTTCTGTGACGTAGATTCGTGAGAGTCGCCATCCTGGGAGGAGAAATGGAAGCACTCCACTGCTTGGGTGTGGGAGGAAATCTACAGAGATGCTCATCATTGGCGGAGATCGAAACTTTTTTGCTTGCAAAAGTGGCTTGTGCCTCGGAATAGCGCGGGGGCGTGGAGGATCCAGAGGTCGTAGCAGTAGAGAAATGTTTCCAGCCTAACGATTGTGTATTCCACGTCCCGCTCGTTGTCTTCGTTATATTGCGTGGCACTCCAGCAATAAATGTCAGGTTGGTCTATCGGTTCTCACAGGTTCAGTTCTTGGTCGTTCCATCGAAGGGCCAACACGGTGCGCTTGAGTAGTCGGGCCGAGCCAGATATAACTTCTGTACCGAGGAAATTGGCGGCGCTCAAAGCTCATGCAATGTTTCGCATCTGGGACGTTCTCGTCAAACCAGCGTCTGCCTGGCTTTTCCTGCTTCCGAAGAAAAACCCAAACGACTCTACAATGTCCCTAGGAAATAATTCGCAATTTCCCAACCTCCCAGTCCACGTCCCATTCCCCGACACAAAATCGAGCTCCTATTATCTCTTCAGGGGCATCTACGCAAGAGCAGCTACGAGCCACAAAGCGTAGCAACTGCGAGAAAATAAATGCTGTCGTGGACACCTACGGCTTCGCCAATCTCGGCAACTTCCTCAGTACTCTATTCTATCATCACCCACGCGCGGAGGCAGATCCACGATCACCGCGCCATCAGGCTGTGGTGACTCGGTTCTTGCAAGGCCGGACGACCTTCCAGATGGGCCATTTAATCCAGATGGTCTATGTATGATCACCCACAAAGCCGCCCAAAACTAAAACACCCCGACGAGCGGGCCGCCCAAGGGCCGCCGCATTCTCCCCTCGTAAACCTCTGCCGATTCGAATCGACTGATGTTTCATGCAGAAAATGCGACACAAGGACTCGTTCCAATACTCAACCACTAGGGTATTTACACGCGTAAATGTATCTCTTTCCACTCGTAAAATTTTGTGAACAACCGTCGATGGGTAGTCCACCTGATAATACCATGGTACCGGTCAAACTTGACACCCCTTTGGGGTGGCAACCGCGGTGAAACTTGACCCAGCCCCAGCCAAGAATGTTACCACTGATATACCATGGCTACCGGTGTCTTACCACTCACTTTTTGAGGCGTAGACTTAGAAGAAAAAAACAAGATTTTTGACCTTTTGAAATGGCCTTCTAATGCATCTAATAGACCGTTTATGATAGTCAGTGATGTTTGTGATAAGGTAGTGTACCACTGGTACCACTCACCCATTTTGGGTAGTGGTGCGAATTAGGAAGGTGGCCCGGTGACAAAGGTCACATTACCAGCGAATCGTTACAAGGGTCAGTTAAGTTTTGTGACCCCACTCAGATACCGTGGTACCACTGGCGCTCAGACGAAAGAAGCGGATCAGAATCCAAGGCATTGCATGTGATATGAGAAGTTCGATCTCAAACGAAGGGAGCCATCGATAAGTGAAGATGAAGATGAAAGATAGGCGCTCAGTTGGCAGATGGCAGAGTTTGAAATGGCTTCGAACAGAGTCGGACAGACACGCATAATTTTATAAAGAGAGTGATTTTCTGCTGCAAACGGCTGTAAATCCACAGTTCTTACATTTGAGTTCCTGTGATCAATAAAGGGGGAGGGGGACCGCGGAGGGGGACCGCGGAGCGGTCCCCCGAGTGTTTGTCGCTCTCTTTATAAATTACGCCTGTCTGAAGCCTTTTGTCTGATATGATTTCGGAAAGTAACATATAACAAATGCACCTGAATCTGGGAGACTTTGTTGTTCAGCTCAATTTCGACAACGGACAAAATTTTCCTACATAGAATCAGACCTCTGCACAGTGTTCATTCATGAATCCTTGCAGATCTTTTTGTAAAGTCTTTGTATACTTCCTTGAGACCCAACCAATGCATTAGAACGGCTCCTTTCACTACACACATCTCCCAATTCAATGTTGAATGGCCAACTTGCTGGCAACCTCCTTCTTTTCCTACAAAATTCGCAATTTCCCTTACATGGTTCAAGTATTTTTGAAGGATATTCTGTGTTGGGAGTGAGAACTTCCCGGACTGTACGGACATGCGAGTGGATATTACGCAACAGTTGAACAGCAAGGACGACCTCCGCCAGCACGTGTAATTTGCGAAATATGAATCTCAGCTACATGTATCTTCTTTCACCTCCTCGTTCGTTTCGCACGAATGAGACTGGGAAGGACATCTGCGACTCCCTTCCGATCAATTCCCCGCTGAAAAGTGGGGAATTACTCTCCTCGAGCAGCTTCGCAATGCGCGCAAGCTTTTCCGTCCCCCCCATGATCATGAACCATGATTGGAATTATTGCGCCAAGTTAGCTTGGAAAAATTCTGCGAGACTGTTGTCGCAGAAGTTCGATTTTTTTGCATAGGATGTTGATTTTCTTGGTCAGTTCTTGAAGTTCATCGAGAATGGCCAGTTGCTGGCCGACTAAAGCAAAATCCTGAACTTCATGCCGTCGTTGGATCCATCGCTGGGTAATTCTTTGGGGCCAATCCGTTCTTTGCAAATAATTTATCATACCTGTTGCGCCCGAAGAAGCTTTGACTGATCATGAGACATAGAAAGTGAAAGACACAATTTATGGCTATCCCCCCTCTCTTATATGTCTAAGCGGAATCCATTGACCCGATATCCGTCGATCCAGCTATTGAGATTTCTTTGGATGCATTATTGACCTCTCCACGCAGCGGCTGATCATATCCAGCCATTGTTATTTCAGCTGCATTTTCAAAGAATTTCTATTCTAGCGCGCTACCAGCCGCCTTTTGTTGCGGCGCCCCTCGATCGATAGCCCTCACGATTCTGGTCATTTCCAGCTCAGATTCCTTTCGGATGAATCATTGCTGTACATTAGGAAACGCTGAAAGCGGATGTGCCATGAGTCAAAGACCGGCTGCCCCCTAAAGCCCATATTAGCAACTTTTAAGATGGTTAGGAGTTATTGCCTTGATTTCTGCCCTCCATTGGGATTGGGGTTCAAAGAAACATGATGGTGTGATTTTCCAGTGGTGATTCCAAACATAATCGCGCCAAGAACAAATATTTGTTCCAGTTGCACTGACTATGACTTCGAACTCGACGGGCGTGCCGCTTCTCCCAGATGGGGAGAAGTTTGACGGCACTGGCTACAGTGGTTTCAGAACCAGGCGCTGTTCGCTGCGGCCATCCATACATACACGTCGCAACTACACATCGTCCATGAACAAGGAGAGTTTCGTCCTAAGCGATTTTGGCTTCACATCTCTAACCTCATCGTCGCTTTCGGTCAAAGGTTGAGGTTCATCCTGCTCCGAGTCGTCCTCCTCCTTATTGTCGCTGTCGTGCTTTCTCCTTTTCCCTTTCCCAAACTTCTTCTTCGGCTTGGGTTCGTACACCTCACGCTCCTGACTCGCATCGTCGCTGTCGGTCCTTCTCCTGTGCTTCCCTTTCGCAAATACCTTCCACTGAAGAATACATTTACTGGTTGCTTCCGCAACCAGACTACTGTATTTTTTCGTTCAAATCGACAGTCGCGCGTCACGCACCCATCTGTCGGTATCGAAATTTGGTAGGGGTCACGCGTTACGCAACCCTGTGTCGAACCTCCTGGGGCGTAATATATGGGCGGAAACTGCCCGAGAGGGATAAAAGACGATTTTTTTTGTTCCAAATGTCAAAATTTCCGGTGTCCCGCCAAATTTTCGCGAGTGTCGAGGTGTCGAAATGGTTCAACCAGGTCACGCGTCACACCCGGTGTCGACTTGAACGAAAAATCTGGGGACGACATGCCCTTCGGATTCCCATTCTGATTCTGTCTATATAGTTTCCAGCGATATACAACGAATAAGACAAATTTTGACCGAATTTCTCGGGCCGCGCCGCAAGAAGCTGTAAATATGTACTGATGCAGCGCGCTTTCCCGCCCCGCCGGCCGCCCCTCTACCAAATATCGCGAAAAAAAATTCTAAAGATTGAGGAAAAGAAACCAAGTGGGGCACACCTGGTGCGCCCATCGGCGCCCGATGCCGCCGACGTGCGAGCCCATTTTGCGCCTCATTCTCGCCGCCCCGCACGCCCCTCGACCAAAAATGGGTCGTGGGAAGCTTACCTAATCGAATTGGCGGATAAGGGGATGGACATCATCGGGCAAGGGACTGATCTTGAGATTGAAGTTGGAGCTGAGCTCCTGAAGGAATGAAGAGGCAACTGGGTCCTGCAGAGTAATTACTTGGATAGCCGTGGAGTATTTGAGGGCAGGGGACACAGCAGCTTCGATCGTTGAGCAGAGTTGCGAGTGAATTGTATTGGCCTGGATCTTGCTGGCAAAACTTTGGGGTGAAGTCTCAGAGCGCTTGCTTGGACCGCCGTGGAACAGAGGACGGTGACGAAGGCGCCTAGGTCCTGCAAGTCTTCCTTTCGACGAAGCAGAAGGAGTTTAGGCATAAAATATGGGGACAGAGGAAACCACGGAGTGCAACGCGGGGGAGATGGTGGGGTGAGAGAGAGAAGGAAGCGAAGAAGACTTTTCCTCTTGAGCGGATGCTGAACGGCTGATGGGGGAGGTCGAAAATGAACTGAAGCCCAATAAGCTTTGATGTGTCGGGTAGACTCGGAAAGCAACAGGAAATTGAACTACAGTTGAATTGCTCATAATGCATAAGGCCGGTGGACCCCCAAACCCTATGCATTATCAATATGCATTCCCGCGGTGTGACATGTGTGACATTCATCACAGTTTCATTCATTTGTGTTGTGATTTCAGGATGTAGCCTCCTGGGAACGTTACATAAGCGGCAAATTTCAGGAGCTCGAAACACAAACCATGCTCAATCGCTGAAATAATCATTTTGGACTCCCAAAAAATTGGGTTACATAAATCTCATACTGCTCAGCCAAAAAGAGGTACTTCAAAATTCTGCTGCCAGGGATCTATCAAAGGGACTGAAATACACTGTTTCCTGGTTTTACTTTGTGTCGTGAGGTTTTGTGGCCGGCGCCTTGCCGATGTCACACTTAAATCACGTGAGCGCTCGTAGTGAGTGCATGACACCTTAGCCTATCTTACATTGAATGAAGAATCGTCTCATGTCTTTGCTTACAGCCTATAATAATTCTATGTCTACCAAGATCTCACTCGCCAATTGCCGGAGCGAAGCGAAGGCATGTCTTGTAGTCTATCATGGTCCTACCTCGACGTCTGGACGCTCGAAGAGCATGATGACCTGATCTCCAGTGGCGCACTCCCGCCGCCTCTCTAGCGAACCACCGGTGTTTGCTACCGACCTAAGACATTGTCTATGCATTCAAAACTGCTTAATCTACCTGGTCCCCACTTCATTATGATTTTAACCATCCGACTTCCCGGTCACGACAGGCCACTACCCAAAACCACCGATTTCGTCGCGCAAATGTATGGAGTTTTCCCAGGGGTTTTTGGTATGTAGGGTGCCTCTTTTGTGATGAGATATATTCTAATGGATGTTATCTCGCTCTCGCTGCTGATAACAAGGTATATATTCGGTACCGAAGTTGTTTTCTGGGTGCGGCTTCCTTCACGGAGTTTGAGAGGTGCAGATAACGGTGCAGGTGTGATGCCCTTGGGGACTGGAACAGTGAATTATTAGCACATAAATAGCAGGAACGTAAACAGATAGACACACCGAGTGCACACCCGTCAGGCTGGATGACCGCATTTGGTTGAGATAATTCAGCTCATGGGCACACCGTAACTGGTCTGCATCGAGTTTAACCACCTGCCGTTTTAAAGCAGAATACCTGCCGCAGATATTTGTCGTGGCCACTGGTATTCATGTGGAAGGGGGAATCACACGAAACATATGGAAGGGCACCACGTAGAGCGAGATTGTTTCGGCTGTGATCGTAGGCGATTACAACGTCGAGGAGGCGTTGAAAGAGCGTGTTGTTAAGGCAGACGAGACGGGCCGGCATTAGAGGATGAATATAAGCAAGAAAGAGCTGGTCGGTGGCTTCCTGTGCACCACTACCATTGAAGGCAGTCTGATGCGTTTTCATGGATTTAAAAATTGAATGGGAATACTTCTTGTTGTCGCAGATCTTCTGGCGCCAGTCATTGATTGCTTGGACCGTTTCGACAGGCTCGAGGCTGTAAACAGGACCATGTGTACTACTCCAGAGTGCGGGCCAAATCTGTAAATATATTGATAAAGGTGGGACAGAATTATGCTGGAGAACGTACATTTGAATGAGGGTTGAGATCGGCGGGCACAAAGCTGTCTGTGACACGCATAAGATGGAACTGAATCATCACATTATGATCCGCAAAAACAAGTGTGTAATCGGGACGAATGAAGGCTGCCTGAATCGAGATTACATGGTCGGTCTCAAGTTTGGGACCATCAATGTATTTGGCGGGAATGGGATAGGAAAAGCTTTTTTCGCCTCGCAGAACCGGTGTCTGCGAGATTATGTCTTGGTACACCTTGGTAGGCATCCAGAAGCAGTGACCCTCCATGTAGTAACCTACACGAAAGAGTATCTGAAGCAGAAATAAATAAAATCTCCCGAATAAAGGCAAACACAGTAATAGTTCGGTTTCGACTCACATTAGTGCCCGTTGTAGCGTTGCAGATTGCAATAATGAGCTCCTTTCCTCGAGCCTTGGCTGTGAGACGGCCAGTGATGTTCAGGCTGTTTACGAATTCTGCAGCAGGGGTCGATGGCACAGCAGAGTAAATCTTCCAACAAATGGTCGGAACAAACCAAAACATAAGAAGTAGCCACCTACCGACACATAGAGAGTGGACAACACAGGATCATCATCGCTGTATCCACGCTTACAGGAAGAGCAATAATGCGAAATTGGTGTCTGTTTTGTGACCAGAGGAGCAGGAGGCAGCCGAGGAAGCGAAATGAAGTGGTCATCAAGGGGAGACAACACATGAACAGAGAATGTCTGGCGCGCGCCAGTTATGCGTGCACAAACATTCGGGATGCGCGACGAAATGCCCTAACACAGAGAGACCGTGAGATACACAGTTAACACACCGATCAAGCCCACAGACTGAAAAAAACTTCATTGTCATTTCGGTCGACCCTTGGACCCAATCTATGCTCCTCCCATCCTATTTCACGCTCAAATAGACACAGTACACCTTTCTCTGGCATGAGGGACCAAGAGGACGAGTTCTAGACGAGTTACGCAGGTTGGCAATGGAAGATTGTGAGCGTGGGTGATCAACAAGAAGTGGTCATGTGCCCACTGATGGTTTACAGCTCTTTGCATAATTGATGACAGTCATCAGTTTTTAAAGCTGCCTACTTCTTTGACTCATTTCTGGGCCATTTGTGGACGGATCTTTGTGATTATAGGTGCGTTAGAAAGCGACGATGCAGCGCTTTCGGATTGTACCGGACTCAATATGTAAATGCTGAAACTCAGGTATCGGCCATTTCGGATATTCGGATTTGACTACATCTTCACTTCAATGTCATTCAGTCAATTCTCAGCGGATTTCTATAGGCCAGCATACTCTGGAAAGCGACCGATAAGGCACCGGCCAGGAATGCTTCGCAAAATGAATACATTGCAAAGTGCTCTTGCAATAATGAAATCAAGTATTAGGCAGTAGTTTCATTCTACCAAGTGTGTGACAGATGTGCCACACATTTTTAACCGCTGCCGTGTTACTGCCCCTCCCAGCCGCAGAAATCTCCCGCAAACTCTAAATCCGCTCAGAGATGGCCGAGAAGGATGGATCGAAGCAGTAGGTTCGGATCAGATGGCATGATTTTCCGGATGTTCCAAATGGCTGGTTCCCGTTTCAACTTGGGTATCATCTGAAAGCCCCGCTTAACCGGTTATAATGCATCCAAATTCATCAAATTTGGTTCAGAACTGAGTAGAAATGAGCAAGACAAAGAGGGCTCTCAAAATTGGTTTTGTTTTAGAAAAACTGCTGACTGTCATAAATTCTGCATTCAACCCAGCACCATATTGCCCCGGCCACATGTATACTGCCGAAAATGGTATGGATACCTTCTATAGCATCATAGTCTATCATAATAATTGTCTGTGGGTCCCCGAATGATATCTAGTGCACCCAAATTGACTGAACATTGATGGTGTGATTGATGAGCCCTATCTGGTGTTCAACCCAGTACCAGATTGCCCCGGCCACATGTAGACCACCGAAAATTGTATGGATACCTTCTATAGCATCATATTCTACCACAATAATTGTCTGTGGGTCCCCGAATGATATCTAGTGCACCCAAATTGACCGAACATTGATGGTGTGATTGATGAGCCCTATCTGTGTTCAACCCAGTACCATATTTCCCCGGCCACATGTAGACCACCAAAAATGGTATGGATACCTTCTATAGCATCATAGTCTACCACAATAATTGTCTGTGGGTCCCCAAATGATATCTAGTGCACCCAAATTGACCGAACATTGATGGTGTGATTGATGAGCCCTATCTGGTGTTCAACCCAGTACCATATTGCCCCAGCCACATGTAGACCACCGAAAATTGTATGGATACCTTCTATAGCATCATAGTCTACCACAATAATTGTCTGTGGGTCCCCGAATGATATCTAGTGCACCCAAATTGACCGAATACTGATGGTGTGGCTTGATGAGCCCTATCTGGTGTTTGACCCAGAACCATATTGCCCCAGCCACATGTACACCGCCGAAAACGGTATGGATACCTTTTAATGCATCATAGTCTACTATTTTAATTGTCTGGTGCTTCCCTAATGATATCTAGTTAACACCAAATTGACCGAACATTGATGGCCGCATTTGATGTGGCAGATGTTTGACCCGCCACCGGATGCCCCAGGCACATATACAGCTCTAAAACAAGATGGATACCTTTTATAGCCGTATAGTCTACCATTCTAATTGTCTGTGCTTCCCCAAATGATATCTAGTTAACCCAACTTGACCGACTACCCAGCACCCGATTGCCCCAGCCACATGCACACTGCCGAAAACAGTATGGATACTTATTTTCAATTGTCAGCACATCTCGAAAAAAATTCTAGCTAACCTGAATTTTATCAAACATTGGTGGTATTGAGGCGGATCGGATGTTCAACCCAGCACCCGATTGCCCCAGGCAGATATACAGCTTATCCAGGGAGCCTACCATCAATGATCTCTGTACCCTGAGCTGTTCAAATTCATTCTACGGCATATATCACTGCAATAGCACGCCTCTCGCGACATGTATGCAATTCTAGCTTTCTAACAATATCGTCATGGTGGAAATCACGGACAGTGGATCTTCCGGTGGTTATTCCATCGTGAAACCATACCCATCCGTCCAATTGAATAACTCTGCAGGTGAAATGATTGAACCCACCGTATATGATTCCTCTTAGGTATAATCGGACAGATCTCTGACCGACGATGAAGGTCAGTACTCTATCAAATAATAAGTTTTGGCTATCTAAGAAGACCAAGATAAGATTTGGCACGTTGTGCAAAGTAGTCCGCATCACCAGTCTCGACCGTATCTGATTGGTAGAGCAAGCAGGACATGGGTTTCGACCTCGGGCAAAATAGCTGGTGAACCACGTCTGTAAAGACACCCCAGATTCGGTTTGGTCTCTCCGAGTTAAACCAGCACTATGAAAACTCTCGAGAAGACCATACATATTGATGTCTACATAACCGCAAAATTCACAGTGTTGCCTCCCGGTACCATGAGCTTGGCGGGGAAACAGTGCCTCTGCTAGCTTGTCAATGGAGGTGGTGTTGGGACCATATGGAAAATTGGCCGGTGAAAAACCATGCAGGTAGCTACGAACAACATTCCGGGCTTGCTCTAAAGTTTGCTGGCCCACGGTGGCCATCTCCAGTTCATTCGAGAGGAGACTCATTCCTGTCCCATATGTAAAAATAAAGTGTGCCATTTTGTACGATCTGATTTCCATATATTGAGAAGTACCGTAAACAAAGCGTCATATGCACAACTGTAATTGACAGAATCCCAAATGAAACCGATAGGAGCAATCTGGGACAAAGTGGCCATATCCCGTACAGACCGCGAAATTGCACTGGTCGATAATTTTAGTTGTTTTCGCGGTGGTTCCTTTGAGGGTCCCTGAAACTGCCCTTTGGTGGTTGGAACTGCAACATTTGTATCAAGTCGGTGTTTTTTTGCTCGACTTTGTGGATCTGCACTTATTGCTATCGAAGCAACGACGGCGTTTTTCCCCTTTTTGTCTTTGGGTATTGAGGGAACCCAGTCCGAGTAATTAACTGCGTCCGGAACTCTTGGTCCCATCTCAGGTTTCCACTTTAGTGTAGGGTGATAATAGTCAGGATCCTTGAGGGTTGTTTTCCATGCATAATATGATCTCAGCAAACGTCTTCTGTAGATCCCCGTAACCGACAGAGGTAACTTTCCTTCAAACCTCAACTTTGTGATCTCATCTAAAACTTCTAATTCCCTCAGCTCTTGACGCAAATGGCCTGTGATCCCCGATGTAATGATTTTTTCGTTAAAGTCCTGAAGAATGATGGTACCTGCTGCCGAGGTTCCCCTTGATAAAGCAACATAATAAGCTTTATGAGTATTGCAGTAAGACAATTCGACCACATTGATTCGGCGGGATTTCCCCTGGGCTGTATAATCTGTCATCCCGAAGTTCAGCAGAACCACGACCTGTTCTCTTAGTATAGAGAGTACTGAATCGTCGGGCAAGAGGCATGTTACATGAGTGACAGTCCTGGTTATCGGTACGACATTCTTGGGGAGATCACCTATCTGAATATTTCGTGGTGGGTCTATCAGACGTGTGAACAAAGTATCAAGAACCTGCTCTCAGAAGGAAGAGTCCCACCCAACTACGACACCCTCTTGACCTTTGGTCATGCATAATTCAGTGGCATTGTTTGCTCTCAGCATGACCGGCATACCAATACACAGCTTAAGCTTACCCGGAATAAAATCCGAGACCGTGGCAGGCATAGAGTTCCATAGTGTCTTTCTGATTCTCGGCCCTAGTTTCCTTAGCTCAGATTGATTGGAAAACTTCCATTTTTCTTTGCTTACTGCACGAGAGCTCAGACGGTCGATAGAACAAAACTCCTCAAGGGTTTTGATTAGTATCTTCAGCAAATCGGCGGGCACCGAGGTCATTAAGGTGGTCCTTTTGACTGTTTCTGGCCGTAATTACTGATACATTGCGCACATCCGAGGTGTTCACCTTGGGATCATTTGGTCGACGTCCCACAACTCTTGACTTCAAAAAAGCCACATCTTCAGGCGTGCAGGCTCCATACCGCATGTTCACCAACGCTTGCCTCAGCTTGTCGTCTTCCTCACTCATCTTGCTCTGTCTCATATTTTGTCTCAGGATTACTACGGTGTTGAACTGATGCCATAGAACTTTACCAAGAACAGCATCCTGGGCTCGAGGCGTAAGAGCATCAGAAACATTGAATGTCACCTTCTCGCTGTACAGGGAAGGCCCAGACATTGGAGGGAGTTGAGCGAAATCACCGGCAACTATCATGCTCAGCCCTCCAAAGGCCTCATCATGGAGATTACGTGCCTTTGCTGCCTGTGTTGCGATCGCTTGGAGGTCATTGCAGGAAACCATCGAGATTTCATCAAGCAGAATATAATCAACTCCCTGCAGTCGCTCATTCAACGCTGCTAGTGAGTTACTCTCATTCCGTATACCATCTACATCATCCTGGTTGCGACCGGTAGTATCTCGAGGTATTCGAAAAACAGAGTGATAGGTTGATCCATTCAATAAGGCGGCGGTAGATCCGGTGGGGCCTAAGACTAAGAACCTGTATTCCTCCTTTCTTTCTTTGAAAAACTGTATGATGGCTTTGAATACAGCCGATTTTCCGGTTCCTCCCATTCCACCAAGATACATCCTGAGTGGTTGTCTCTGACGATGGGACGCATGGTCAGCGACAATGCGGAAGGCCCTTTCTTGCTCTACATTTAGCTTCCATCGCACTGAAATGTCATTCTTTATCCGGGAGCATTCTGCTGCATCCTGAGCAGACTTCGGCTGGAAATATGTAGGTGGAAGAATCGTAACTCTATCGAATTCACGGGCTAACCTTTTGGCAAGCTCATCAGGTGGAGGCATGTCGGCCATTTTATTTGTTGTCAACTCAGAGCGTTGATCTTTGATTATGTTGCTCCATGCTGTTCTCGACTTGTGTTGTGGAAGTATCCTATCAGTGTCTACATAAGGTAAGCCATCAATAGAGTCTCGAAGCCATCCGCATTCAGAGAGAATTCCATCCATTTCTCCGGCCTCTTTGAGCAGTCTGCCAGTTTTGGGTCCTTTCTCCTCATCGTCGTCGGAAAGGTCGTTCTCATCCAGACCATAGTCGGAATTCTCTAGATCATCCTTCATATCGTCAAAGTCGCCAAGAATCGGATGACCGGTTGGTCTTCCTTACCAGAGTCAGCTTCAGCTAATTTTTTTTTTCATTGCAGTGTAATGGTCATCTCTAGCATCATTACATTCATATCGGACGTTGAAATTCTTCATCAGCTGATTCTGCCGCTTCGTAAAGTCGTACTCTTTGAAAGCTTGATCCCATGTTGAGACTTCATCTTTCAAATTTGCAGGTGATCTCCATGGTTTGAATAAAGTAAGCATAGTGGTGCAATAAAAGCTTCGGTCCCCTTTATCAGCCCGAGGCAAGGATCGCCTATGAATTCGGTATTATTTTTTTAACCCTGGAAAAGTCACAGGTGACGGAGTGCGACGAAAACAGTTGGTGATCCGGTTGAAATGCGTGCTGAATAGACTTCCTTGATCTATCGATGGCACCTTGCTTCGAGGCAATTACATCGTCGTCGTCATCTGTAAGCCAATCACTTTCATTGTCTGGGTGGTCATCCGTTTGGGACTGGATGGTGTCCTCCTCGAATTCCCCATCCTCCGGCTCATCAAAAAGGTCTGAAGTCGCACTTCCATCTTCGTATATATCTATTCCATCTTCCTCCAGACGCCTAACAGCCTGACGGTGATAGTCAGCTCTAAGATATTTTGCCATTCTCACCTCTTCCTCAAACATCGCTCGTTCTTTTTTCGTCCTGAGCCTCTTTCTGAACATTGAATCCATTCAAAAAGGCTAACATGCTCGTACACAGCGGGCCGATATCTGTAGTCATCAACAGCTGATGTTCCGGTAATCTGACCATCTTGTTTTCCTAATGGGACGCGTTTCATCTTTATCATGTGTGTCTGATTCGTGCTTTGGATCAGACTCCGTCCAATGGGCACGGACAAATTGTACGTATGATCTCCAGAAAAATGGTACATAAGTGTGGCTGGCATAGTGATCTGGATTACCCAGAAGATACATCGACGCCATAGGGCTGCCAATTTCCATCTTGGCTGTCATTGAATTTACCATTTTTCGGACTAGATTCCGAGCTGCATCTCTTTGGTTTTCGTTTCCCCCTAGCATCTCAGATTCTTTATCAAAGACCTGATAAAGCGAGGCAAACATCTGGTAAGATTTGAGACTTATCTTTGACACATACTCAGAAATATATGCTACCACCGCTTTTATTGCGGTTCCGGATAGCATACTAGTAACATCTGAATTGCATCTTGATAAGTAAGTAAGTACTGGATTGATAGTATTGACCATGGGTTCCTTGTGGCGTACTCGAACATAGCCGTCTGGTGCAACCTCAGACACATCAACAACTTCTCGTGGGAAGCGAGCGCGGCAGACACTTCGAGTCAGACAACCTTTTCTTTCAAATTTGAAACCTGATGAGACCACCTTGCGTTTTTTTCTTTTGAAGCCAGTCTTCCTTAGCTTTTTGTGCTTTGTGATCTTGAGTTGACTCATAATGGCGGTGCAAATTGGTTCTGAATATCAGGTTTACTTCGTCATGGTATCCCAACCACCATTTTTTGACGCGCTGACACCGACTGCAATTACCCGAGCAAGCCACCGTATTACACAACTTTGGGGGTGCTCGAGGTAGTGATTGAGTAGGCGACGAGAATATGTTAGTTTCGTCACGGTCTTGATCATCCTCGATTGTCGGTGGCACCTTCAGATATGTCTGGACATCATTTTTGCTTCCTCCGAAAAATTCCCCCTGGTGGCAGCTCTCGAGGTACACAATCAAACTTTTTTCTGAATCGAGAGTTGGGGTCGGTGAGCTTCTCCCGAATTTCTTGTGGAGAGAGCGCATTGACAACCCACAAGAGAAGGTGAAGATGCAGGGTGAGCCTACCCTACTGCTCCACGGTGCCATAATACGCATTGGTATGGCCGAAAATACCTCTATCCTCTTGCTCCCACCCGAGAATTTCCTTCAAGAAAGTTTGGACCATAAAGTGAAAGAACCTCGCAGCGGCGACAGGATTTTTAGACATGAGTTTGTTACGTTCTTTGTAGGTCCGTAGATCAGGTCGAAAAGTCCAGTCCTCTTGCGCGTAATATAAAGCTATCGGATGGTTAAGATCTGACCATGCAATCGTTATGAACCACGTTGGCGCGTTGAAAAAGGCGCTTGTTGACCAAATTTCATTTCGCATGTATTTTTTAGAAGTGATTGAACCCATTACCTTATATGCCGCTCCATCTAAATCCTTCAAGAGGTCAAAGCAGATTTTTTCTGCCTGTGTCTGGGGCTGGACTCTTTCCCCTTGTGCCATCCGATCAGCTATGTTCGCCGCAACTTCTGGGTTGACTGCGCTAAGTCTTTGCATGATGGAATTGAAACTGGATCTCTTAGCGAGAAGTTTACTTCCCAGTGAGGATGCCTGCATCTGTTCGTGATTGAATGCAATCATGGGAAAGTAGGTGTCTTCCTGAAATCGCTTGTCCTGATACATGAGCAAGCTCTTTTTCCTGATCTTGTCTGCCTGTTGGTGAGTATGCTCCGGATGACAGAGACCACCTTTACCATAAGGGAAAGCCACGGGAACATTCCAGGGTATGCATCGGGTCTATTGTACATGCTCACCGGATCCTTTGACCGGCCGATGCCCAAGGTGTTACCTTTGTCTGTGAGATGCTGAAGTGCAACAGCCTTGATAGTCTTCATCGTGGCTTTCGAGTATTCAGGACCTGTTAGTCCGTGGACCGCAAAAGTACAAGGGCCTGTAGCTGTTCCCTGCTCTTCTAGACCTTCGTTTACTGCGCGAGCAGCTGTGGGAACGGAGTGATGAATCTCTTCTTTTGTCCGTTTGAAGTCCACTACAACAGGCACATCCCGCTCAGCATAAGAATTTAAATTCTCCTCCGAAATTTCGAGTTCAGTGTATCCTTCATGGTTCAATTTAAGCCAATTTAGGGCATCAGCGACTTTTTTGTCGGCGCACGAGCATTGGAGTTCTCTCGAAATCTTCCAATGTAGGTGCCTCAGAGCCCATATACACGAAGGCAAGAACTTCATTCATCTCTGCCTTGCTTGGAGGCAGTTTCAACATGACCTTTAATGTTGGCTGCGAAAACATTATGGCATTGGCACTCATCCGAACTCTTCCAGAATTTACTCGAACTACGCATCGATTATGACGAATTTTGGCAATCATCATGCATTCAGCAAAGCTAAGATCTTTGAGAACATTCGGTACTGGTCCGATCCAATTGTGGCGAGCAAGAGCCAGTTTCGGGACAATCCCATTATCGAGGGAGAGTTGGCAATCAACACACAAGTCGGTGCAACCATCAGCTAAAATCGGGCCGTCTGTGCACTCAACGGGGTCTGAGGAAGAGAAACGTTCTCGACGGGTGACACCGGCTCTCACAAGCAGGTTAAATTTTCCCGTGTATTGAGACAACGGTGTGAGGTGTCTGATCGGTGTTAGATACCCACATACGGCGCAGCCTCGCTCCATAAATTTGGAAGGGTGGATAGAATGGCAGTATCGCGTAATTATGTTGTGTGTCTCTCGAAAAGACAATGGTTTGGGGGGGAAACACGTGTTGTTCAATCGGCCCGTCTTCTTCTTTCGATCAGTTTTATGTTTCGAGGCAATATTGTGCAGAAGTTCCTGTTCTTTTCGTAAGCTAGCCTGCGTATGAACTATTGAAGCCATGGTTGATTTGGTTGTTGGGACAAGCTTGGAGCGTGTTAGAACAGTTGAGGATAGGGGGACACGCTTGAGGATGGAAGGAATTTTTATGCATTGAGAGCATTGATGACTTGAAATCCGAGCACGGCATTCATCAAGAGACAACCGAGCTGGAACCCAGACTTCATGCAGTTTAGAAACCTGGAAAATGTCGGTTCTTGTTAGGAATTGGATGAGCTGAGGCAGCGGAATATGGGCCGCGATACAGTCTGGGTTTCGGTTCAGGATCTGCGAGACATCGGATGGGGCGCATTGAATCTCGAAAGACCAGTCTGAAAGGTGAATGTCGATGAGATTATTGCCATTGGTCACCAGCGAAGCTACCATTATGCCGTTCAGCCGCGCCCGAGCTGCTCCACCATAGACTTGAACGTGACTAGTCGTCGTCATACCAAGTTTTGTCACTTCGGACCGATCATCAGGCCCAATTGGATGCCAAGAGTAAAGCCTAACGATTTTCACAGCCACGGCCAGTAAGACCGCGAGCTGTATGAACGATAGCAATTGTCGAAAAATATATACATAATATTTGGCCGGAATAGCCAACCTCAGAGAGGTCATTTCATAGCCATGATCGGCGGCCACATATTTCAGGGACCAATTTACATGTATGCCAGAGAACCAAGATAAAAATGGGCTTGTTTTGACGATATCAGTATAGAAGTAAGGGCAGACAAACATGTTAATGCCAACCTCGGGCAATTATCGAGCCGAGTACAAAAAATGCGCAGAGGTGGGTCAAGAGTTTCATCGGTGATGGGGGTAAAGATGTTGTATCCCACATCAAGCCATGGCATTAAATAGTGAGGATCGTCGTCGCTGGGTCGACCCTCGTGATGCGAGATTCCGAAATGATCCGAAATATCGGTTTTAATGCCAAATTGGTTTGGTGCCGAACATTTCGGATTCGGTCGCACTTCATGGCATAATCATAATCATATTTTGCATGGCATATAGGTAGGGCAGCATAGAATTAAAAAAGAAGCGAAAAAAAGTCTGTCCAGCACCGATCTATGCCCTCCCCTTCCCCTTCGACTTGTCAGGTGTACCACAAACAATGGCCCATACGATGTTGAAAACCGATTTGGGGCACCCGATCAGCACCAGTCTGAGCACCCGCCTTGAACCCAGGACACGGTATAACCTACGACGACAAAGGAACCCGAAGGAACCTCCCCGGCAAAGAGCGGCAGAACCTTGTCCAGTCGACCAAGATCGACATCGAAATTGATGACAACTTTACGTGCGTCATAAACAGGGACTTGAATAAGAATAAGGGAGATAAGAAAAAAATCAATACAGAGGACCCGATTAAACAATACTGACCTTTATCATCACAAGTGAGCAAAGTCTTAGAACCATAAAACTGCGATTTGGCTTTGGCCTTGACAGGAGACTTCGAAGGCGTAACGGGAGCAAACATCTCACCAGGAAGCTCAACTTCCTCAGCAGCTGAGGCACGCAATCTTCAGTTTTCAGGAGTAAGATCCAGATGAGGGTACGTACCAGGAGCGGTATTGGTAGTAGAGGACGGAGATATCATTGTTTGGAAGGAAATAGCGTTTCTGGCAGTGATCTGTGCATACAATACCATCTCGTTGAGGGTCAGGCAGAACAGAGATTCCATTCTCTCCCATTCTTGGTTGTGAGGAATGCCCGAAATCCACTTCCGAGCACGATCTGAATTGGCCCCGACTTTCCTGGGCTCAACCAGGTAGGATTCAGTGCAGAAGACAGAAGTAACGCAAACGGCACCCGGTTGTTCACATTCATTCGCTTGGTGCCATTCGGAGACACCTGAGACGACAACCGTAGCGGGGACACGCGAGAGGGGTTGATAAAGTTTGGCTCTGCCTCGCGAAAGAGAAGCGCCCCAATTGCATTGTTATGTTTACATTAGTTCTGTGCGTTTAAAATCGAATTGAAGGACGCACTCAGCAAGAAGGTCCTTGATATGCGAGGCCCAGGTTGTAGAACCTTACACGACCTCCTTTGATGGCCACCTGGGATTCCCCACCCGACGATCTGGCAGGATCAAAGACGGGAAGGATAGCGCGATCGCCGCTGGATTCGGCCACATTAAACCTACAGAATAATAGAGAAAACATTGTGAAACAAACATACGGCAAAGGTGGCTGGCCATGATAAGTATTTTTAAGAACCGGATCTTGCAGGTCTTCGTCATTTACGCCGCAGAGGGCCAGAGGGTCGCTAGTTTAGGAGTAAATTCGTAGCAAAATAACATAGAAAGGGGGCGTACTATTTGCCTTATAGGTCTCGAGCTGTTCCATAAATACAGTGGGATGGTCCTCTTCTTTGACTTCGACCGGTTCAGGCGGATCAGCGATCGCAGCAGCAGTTGCCGGGACACTGCCATTCTTCACAAAATTCATGCAAAGACAAAGGAATCGCTGCAGTGAAGGAAAATATACGCAACATTGGGTCCTGCCGATGCATGTAACGAGAGATATCGAGCGTACCAGCCTTGGTGTCGGGCCAGAGGGGACTCTGTCACATCCTCTCCAGACTGTATTCTAGTGATCAAATCCTTCGCGAGCGGTCTGAGCTTTATTTAACAACAGAAATAACACAGCGTGAGCGGAGAAGAAACACACTTCGAGAACGTTTTTCCTTGGCGGGAAGAGGAAGGTGAATCGTCTAGCGCATGGTAGGGTGGATCCCATGGGGGAGACGAGGCCTTTATCCGACTCGGACCAGCCCTGTCGGACTTTCTATAAGGAGGGTTGAGGATTGTGCGATAGTACTAAGACGGTAGACGAACATGGGCTTCCGCATCTCCGCCTTCGAGGCTGCCAAGCCCTTTTGCAAGCGCGAGTTCATCGAAATCCACTTGAGGGAAGCGGGATAACTGGGTTCGTCATCGTTCGAGCCCTGATTCCCGGTCTGAGCAGCGGCATATTCGACCATGAACTTTGGAAAACAACCTATCGTACATTAGCATAATATAGATCCATCCGAAAATCGAAACTCGTACTGCCATCATATCGGTCTGAGATCTGTAGTACCCAAAATTAGCAAAATGCGAAATATAATATCAAACCACCAGACGCACAGATTCGGAGGGATGGAGAGAGTGGAGAAAGCACTATTGTCCTCCATTGACATCGATACTGTCTGTCTTCAATTTCTTGGCAGAAGAAGGAACTTTTTCGCGTTGAGAAACAGCGCTGCGCTTGGCAGCAGATGCACTTCTAAATAGATGAGCTTATTGTCCGCACATTTTTACATGGCAATTTTACCTAGTAACCAGAGAAGGGGGCAAAGCTCTGTAAACGAACCATCAAAAATAGGGAACACACCGAGAAAGGACTTACGTAGCTTTCACTCCATTTGGCTTGCGAAACATACTGTAAAGTTGTTGCTCAGCGAGGCAGTATATGTTAGAAGCCGGGTTTATGACCTGTCGTCTACATCCTTGCCTCAAGATCTCTGGAAGGCAAGAAGATATCGGCTACTGCGCGGGCAATATATAAGCAAACTCACTCCTCAGAGGTGACGCAAGCTCAATAACAGTTGAGGGCCTAAGGAAGGTCATTTCAGATCGGATGGGGAATGGAGACGTACCCTTCTGCGCTTCGTAGCACCCGACGACGGAGTTTTCGGCGGCATCGGGATCGATATGGGGAAACTTGCACTGTTAGATTACGGAACCTAGAGAAAGGAAAAATGAAAGTACGTGTCTGAGCTATCGCTTTGGCCGTCGAACAGGATCTCTGCAAGAATATATTGAGTGTGGATAGCAAGTAGCGGGAAAAAACATCATCGCGTACCCATCGTTTATGAATCATCCTCATAACTGAGAAAAACTATTAGTGCAAACGTAAACAGAGCACCAGAAATCTCCTACTCACCGGTCAAGGTCGTTTGGAGTGATTGCCCGATCGCTGAGAGCCCTTGATAAATCAACACGATACAAAAATAATGGGGGGGGGGGGGGGGGGGAGGAAGTTCACCTTTTTTCACCAATACCCCACCATCGCTAAGAAAATATGAATAGTGATATTCAACCGCTGGACCAAATCTCTCAAAAGACGAAAGCTCACGATTCAGACGCCTCATCGTCAATGAGTCGCTTTGAGACAACCCTCTTGCGGGTTTTAGAAGTCCTTGCTTTACTAGGAATGGTCGGTATGTGTACAGTGCAAGTGTACAAACTCACCTTGGACTCTTCTTAGGTGTTCTGGAAAGGTATGAGCTCAAGCGGCAGAGGTTGCGAGTAAGTTATTACCTGCTTCCTCCCGCCATAGAAAATCAATCAAGGCAAGAAAGTCAAGAGTGTAGGCGAGTTTACGGAGAGAGTAAGGAGGATGATTGACGGGGATACAGGCTTCTTATTTAATGCGCAACTTGCAACGCGCATCAAACCAAATCGAACCAGTTCACAATTCACCCCAATCCGAAAGACCGGGAATCGGAATCAGGGTTCGAAAGATCATGATGGAACAACGCACAGCCTATGGCTCCAAGGTTGCAATCAATGATGCGCCAAATTGCGCTCCATTGGAGAACCCGCGTATCGGAGTTCTTTCCGGAAATAGTTCTACAGCGAATAAGAAGAGTCGACGAAACGTCGGCATACCCACTCTGAATTCTGTTTTCCCTCATCAGAGGACAACTTTGCTATGGACAAGTACTATGAGCTTCGCGATGCCAGTAAGTTTTTTTTTTCAGCCTGGCTATTATACTTATGGGTTGTAGCCACTGCCCTCGAGGACACTATCACAGCGCGGCGATCTGCTCTACAGATCGCGAACAGGTTGGACGTCAAGCATCTCGCAGACTTGGACGTAAGCACGTACTTGTGCACTTCCCTCTAACCAGGCTGACCTTTTTTGTTTTGTTTTGTGTCTCTTACAAGCTTGACGCTGTTCGCATTCTCGAGACGGGTCTCGGTAGTAAAAAGCTGGAGACTGTGTGCTGTGTCAGATGGAGATGATGTCGCCGAGGAACTTGTTGTTCGCATTCAAGGGATACTCATGCAAAACAAGCTAGTTCCCCGAAACCCGCAGAGGTGAGTGAGCCGATTCACATTCTACCCCACTGCGGGCTTAAGGCTTTCTTATTACAGTTGCCCTCGGCGGAAGGTACCCTTCATGTGCCAATACCTCGAGATTTGTGGCCTCTCCTCAGACTCATTCGCTATTTCGGTAGCTAAGTTGGAGGAGGTCAATCAACGGTTCACCGACCATTTCAGTGGTGTTAAGGTGGTCGGCATTGCTCAGCCCGCAGTCTCACTTGGTCCAGCCTTGTGCGCCAGCAATCGACTTTTCACATTGAAGAAAGACGCTCCGACCGAGCAAGACAACATGTTTGCTGAAGGCCTCGATCCGGTCGGTGTGCTTGAGAGGCTCAAGTCGACAGAGCTTATTCATGCGCCTGAAAATATGGTGAAGTACTACAAGTGTGTCCCGAACCCTGACGACCGGTGCGGAATATAATTCTTCAGTCGCAATTAACTCACTTTACTATACAGGGACAAAGTTCGCTATGAGGGCACGGTGCCTGGGTCCTTCAAAACTGGGGATGTCGTTGAGATACAACTATCGTTTGTAGGAATTGCTACCGGCCAAGGCGATATTAAAGTGACATCGCGACTTCAAGCAGTCACCATCTTGGATAGTTCATTCACTAAGGTGCGACTTCAATTCACATTTATTGCCAATATATATTACATTATCCTTGCAGGCCGCCTCTGAAGCCCGGGCAAAGGCTAAGCTGGAAGTTAAAGGGAACACAGCAGTTCGACGCAAAGTGGGTTATTTTTTCGAGGATGAGGAGGAGCCACTTCGTGCATCGAAGAAGCGCCAAGCGCAAATGGTGGTAGAATAGGCTTGTCTTCTGACCCGGACTTATGGAATATACATCCATTGCTGAGTCAAGGTAGCCACATAGGAGTTCTTCCACCGAGCGTTAAAGACAGAAAAAATTGAAGAATCTTGTGTAGGCGGTTCAGACTAGTGATCAGTGATGCGGGATCAGTGATGCGGGATCAGTGATGCGGGATTGCGCATCAAATGCCATCAATGTTCACGCAAATCGGGTAGAGAGGTTTCGGGCAGGTCTATGATGTTATAGAAGATATCCACCCAGATTCCAGGGGTGTATATCTTCCTGGAGCAATCAGTGAGTCGGACATCCTACATGGTTTGCATCAATAAATGTGTGGTCAATTCGGGAAAGCCAGAATTTTCTCAAAGAGCACGGACAATTGGGTTAGTCTACTATGATACTATAGATGTATCCAGGTATCCATACCGTTTCAGCGGTCTACATGTGACCGGGGCAATATGGTGCTGG